>KV454986.1:45632-221701 GCA_001662575.1 Pseudogymnoascus sp. 23342-1-I1 | reverse complement strand
ACCAAGGTTACAACCGCTAAGCGGGCAACTATATATTATGAGGAATAGCCTCACCTTCCTTTCTTCTTCTTCTTCTTCTCTCTTTAGATTCAATCTAGCTTATTATTCTCCGGACTGGCTTCTTGACCTCCGTGACCATCGTAACAGGGGATGCCCGTCTTGTTATCACAGCTACATGAATGCAGATGGAACATTACTATGGTTTACATGGCGTTGTTAATGGAGGAAGCTGTGCGGTGCATTAGCTACTACATCCGATCACGTAAGAGAGAACAAGGCAGGACTTCCCTAAGGCAGATTGCTTTTTAGACACCACGAGGGCTTAGCACTATGCAGGGGTCTCTTAATAGTATATAAGGCCGCGAATTTCCTAGACGAGAGTGTTGTAGTTCTTCATCACTTCTCTTCTCATATACTACCTCTGATATCATTAGTACAAGTTTAATTAGCATCATGTCGTCTTAAGGTTATGGCTTAAAGTTACAAGGCTTGCTCATCATGCTGTCACTCGACGTGCCTAAAGGCAATCAAGCTATAGGCTGTTTCCCAAGTGTATGACATCTAGAAATACAATAATATTTACAGGCTGACAGCAATTAGGGCTCTCTAGAATCTGTTTGTTCTGTGATATCTTTCTGCAAAACACTTTTAGGGCATCCCCAATCTTCACTAGTCCGACCTCTCGTCTACAGATACATTAAAGATTTTTTATCTAATGCGTTTAGTACGTAACTTGCTCAGTTGTGGCTTTCGATGTGCGCTAACCTATGCCCGTACACATAGAATATAGAGGTGGCATTCGGCTCAAGTCTGTTCAACTAGCACTAGGTAACTTTTCTGTAGTTTCCAGGACGTCCTTCAAGCTGACAAGATCTTCAGAATGAATCACTTTACTCAGGCAAGATGCAAATATGCCCTAAAATGTGCAAAGTAGGATACTACATTCAGAGTTTGTGTCACTCTAGCTAATCATCATCACCTAGAAATCCTCGACGAACTTGAATCCCTCTACAAGAGCGAGGCATACAGTATGGAGACCAAAAGTGATGAAATGGATGATGTCGCTCATAGCCAGGCTTGAAATAGCGATATTATTTCTTATCTAAAACATAAAAATTCAAATCCAAGTCCTTTGACTGGCAGTTAAAAGGAGTATCGTTGTATGATGCAAACAAAGGACCGAAAGGTGTTGTTAGTGCCGAGAGACCTCTGAATGAGATGCGTACATTGCATGGATGCGTACAGACCGTTTCACGGTGATTAGAACCTGCTTCAGCAGCTCAATAAGTGTCTCCATTGCTAGCCATTCTATGTAACATGTGGTCATGGGTTGCTGCTGAGGCTGTACACATATTAATATCTGCAAGAGAGAATTGAGCCCTGGGAGATACGGTGGATGCAATACCCTTTTCTTCTCTTAAAGATCGTGATTTCAACCTATATGCAATTGTAGTTTACCACGAGTCTGAATGCGGCGTTCATTCGTTTCACCTAGTAGCTTGAGATGCCATATCCAGAAAAGTGCCAGTGGGGACAGGCTCGTTACCGGTGGTGGAACTGGCATAGGACTCATGTGTTTTTATGCTTACCTGATAAAGGTGTCAGTGATTATATAGGAAGGGGGGAAGACTGGTTATTAAAGGCGATAGCGCTGGGAAATGACTCCACAACAGCATAAAAGGCCTATAAATCCCCAGTTGTGCCTGATAGTTTTAGCGCGCTTTTTCTCCATGGCCGTGATAGACTGGACTGGATTTGGATTGCGATATTGCACTGCACGCTTCGCTTGCATCATCAGATTCGGCTCATTCATAACACGTGGAAAACAATACTTTGAATCATCGCCAGATGCTAAGATGAGAGACCAAGAGAATATGCATGCAAGATATTTTGGAACGTTCACTACATATTTGCTAAAAGCATCTCACTGAGCTTTATGATGACTATAGTAATGACAAACAGTCAAAAACTTGGTATTTTATCCTACATGATCTAAGCAGGCCCACGTAACTACTCCTTGGCACTTATCCCATCAGTCCTGACCTATCCAACATAACAAAAACACAGCAACGAGAAGAACACAAAGCCGTTTCCTTTATGGTTGGAGTGGGAATTACCTTTCTGGCCGCAGTGTATGCGCAGCAAGCAGATGGGATCCAAGAGGACAGAAACAGAAGAAAGTGGAAGAGGAGCTAGGACGGCCAAAACTCAAAAAGCCTATCAAAGACAAATTAAATCAAAGCATGCAACGCTATATTTACTATGTTTACGGAACTGGGGCGTTCTAGCTGATGCAGACGACGTAGACGATGCAGGCGATGCGAGAGACAACGAGGTGGAGGAATAAGGGCGTATTTGTTATATATATAAATAGTTTCACTTTTATATGTCTACTTTTACATGCAGAGCCTCAAATGCTCGAGTATATACTCGTAGTCGAGTATATACTCATCGGCTTTTATACTCGAGTATATTTATACTCGCCTAATACTTGAGTATATACTCAAATATGTACTCCCGAACACTGCTTCGAGCTTCACCTCGATCATACTTAACTTTTCTCGAGGTGTACCCTGGTGGCAATGTCGCTCCACCAAACTACGCAGGCAAAGCCTGAAACACTGTATCTTCCCGTCCTCGAAAGTGGAGATCTACAGCCGCCATGAGAGAAGAATGCCCTCAAGAAGCTGAGCACAGCCAGAAACGGGTCAATGCAGACGATGTCATTAAAACAGATGACGCCAAAGCTAATTCCAGTGAAATTCGAACCGACGATGATAAACCGGTTAGTGACAGTATCAGTATTGATAGCCAAGAAAAGGATGATTCCAGCGGAATGGCAGAATTCATATGACGATTGAAATATAAAGAAATAGGCAAGGAAACGTTTTTAAAGCTCGTGGAAACGGATACGATTTAAGGAGGATGCTCGTGGAAGAGCGCAGGCAAATGGCCGCTTTCTGGTACAATTCCGGCTTCCCGTTCGGACTAAACGCAACCGGTCCATACTGCAAACTGCGCCTCTGTCCTTCCCTATAATACAACCCCGTACAGCTCCCGATATCGACGCACTGCGCCGCGCAGATCTCGAGACTGGCCATACGGCCCACTATCATATGCTATCGACGACTCTGATCCCGCTGACGAGACGGGGACGCCGACGCGGCCGCAGTGTGTGTTTGGCCGCGGTGGCGCGGCGGGGGGCAGGTGGTGGTGGAGTGGCAGGAGAAGCAGTCCACGTCGTAGAAGATTTCGGAGCCGGGGTTGCCGTTGGGGGAGAATGAGATGGGGCCGTAGAAGACGTTGCAAGACTTGGCTTGCGTGAAGTAGAAACTTGTGCATGCTGGTGAGCCGAGGCATTGCGCTGTGCAGGCCCCGACGGAGGAGACATAGGCGCTAAGGTTGTTGAAAGATAAGAGACGGCCCATTCCTTCTTTGAAGACGGGGACGCCGATGCGGCCGCATTGTTTGCCCGCTGCGGTGGGGGACTTGAGGGGGCATGTGTTTGAGACTGGGATAGTGGGAGGGCAGGAGATTCAGGAGGATTGGTAGTATGCTGAGGACCCTGGGTTGCCGTTTGGAGTGAAGGAGACGGGGCCGTAGCGGATACTGCAGTAGCTTCCTGCTGTGAAGTGGAAGCCGGTGCAGCCTGGTATTTCCATGCAGAGGCAACCTTACTTTGAGATCCGTCACATGTGGGTGATATGTCAATTCTGTGACCCCAATCGCACCACACTAATCAAATAGGTGACTGGCCAGATCAATCCCCCAGTTATGACAACTCACTAACTGCTGCCTTAAGAGATACAGATTGCAGATGAAGAGGCAGGAATTCCAGCATCATGGATCCTTCCTTTGCTATTCAAATCACGCTCAAAAGGCTGGGACTAGACCATAAAATTGAATCATCATCATCACGCAAAGACGATTACCTGCATGCTATGACATCAAAGATATTAGCATAAACTGATTACCCCGATATGTTGGATCTCCTGCGGGGAATACGCATGATTTTGAAATCTCTGCGTTGTCGTGTGCGCACTGTATCTGCTATCTCGAGGGGTAAGTTAATGCGTTTCGCACTTACTTAAGATGTTGGATTTCTTATCTTAGAAGAGCTGAGGGAATTCTTTTAACGTAGGAGCGACTGTTGGACACGCAGCCAATAATAACCACGTCCAAATCTATGGTTACCCAATGCATACCGTGCGGGCCGGAGATGTTGGAATTGTTTATTGGCTCTTTGCAAGAGAAAAACCAACTGGTTCAATAAACGACTCGAAGCTCTTGTTTAGTGCATAGTATGTAGTTTGTAGATGCAGTCCAAATGTAAGAGTTGTCCCTCGAACCCTTTGCGAGAGATCCAACAAAGCGGGGTAAATGCAACGGCCGCCCCCAATGCAGTGCACGCAGTCAGATTGTTGGAATTACGTCATAGCCCACAAAGCAGGAATGAGAAAATTGACGCACAGCTGGAATTATCTCTCAGCTCTCTAGACGAGATATGGCGCAGTGGTCTAATGATATGCTGCAAGAGATTTGATGCATGCAAAGGGCCGAGAGAAGATTCTAATAATCCATAATTCTAACAACATATAAACTGCACGCTTTGTATTAAGCCGAAGCTGCGCATTGTGTCTTCCAACCGCTGCATTGTATCTCCTGCAAGGATTCGAGAGACATTTCCAACAGTCTTGCGTGCTGCGCGCTATGTATCGAGCAAGACTTTTCATTGGCTTGATGTATCAAATCTCTTGCAGCGTTTTATTAAACCGCAGCGCCGATCTCTTGCAAAAAAGCAGGAGATGATTCCAGCTGAGGTATCATGGCAGTGATGATTAATTATTATAGCACCTTCCATAAGTGGCATATGGAGGGGTTGGCTCCAAACGAAATATTAGATGTCTATTCTGAGTAAGCACAGGGCAGGCAAGGTACCCATAGTCTATTCGTACGTTATTAAATGATCTCTCCTACTCAACTAAAGCTAAGTGAGTCAAGCTATGGATGAACAAGAAGCTCCAGAATCAGCGGAAGTTGTCCTAATAAACCCGACGGTTTCTAGCATTATGATTAGTGCAAGCATGGACAGTAGGGTTTGAAATTCTCACCATACTTAAATTTTCAACCTCTTCTAAGGTTTTGAGCCCGACCAGTGAGGGATCGTGTTCGAAAGTCTTGATGATCCATGGAACTTTCCTGTTCGTTAACCTCCTCTCCACATACGATAAAGGTTCTGGGAGTACAGACTTGGTGGCACAGGGGTTTGAGAAGGTGAATATTTCCTGAAAGTATGTACGAGCTCGCCAGGAGAGGCAGACTTTCTAGTAAACATACGAATAAAGTGACTAGAAAGGCGGTTTTGTAAAATATGTACAATTTTCTGCTTTTTTGTAGCCGACCATAGGAGGAGCACTCTTCTGCCTTAGACAGATTCTCAGGTTCTTCCTTCGTTGAAGACTGGGAGACTGAAAGATACGATGATCGAGCAGAATCTCTGAAGGGCCAACTCGGCGCCATTGCTCATTGAGTAAAGATGCTTCAGAAGGCATACACTGACCTAAAAATATTCACCTCAACCCAACAGCTCATTGTAGGGTGACATTACGTAATTTCGTATCCCCCAACCGGGGGAGTTGTCACCATACATGTCAGCACTCCGAGTCAGCAATCCGGCTTCCGCAACTCTCACGTCCCTCACCAACTCACCTAAAATTCGGGGAAGGAAAGCCCTAGGGTTAGGGCTAGCTATAGTTTGTTACTCTTCTTTAGAAGGCTGAGGCAAAAGAGTCCTTTACTACGTCTTGTTCCTACAGCTGGTTGCCGTCATATCCCCTGTCGAACATATTTGCACTCGTCCGACGCTGCTAACAACTACGATCACATGGCAACTCCTACAAGCGTGCGATACTCGGATGGCAAACCACAGACTGACAAATCCCCCAACTTCTCATGGGAGTACCCATTACCTGAGAATCGATTCTGGAGCGGCCTACCCTTCGTCGTGGGTCGCAACTTCCTCTCAAACTTCTCTGCCGAAGAAATCGAGCACTTGCCCATCGATCCCAACAGTACCTTAGGAAAGGACAAGAAGCTTGAATTGCTTCTTGACCTTCTAAAAAGACGACTCGCTGAGAAAGACTTAGCTGCTGCGCCTGAGACTTACTACGATTTTGACTTTGCTGGCTGGGATAAGTTGTGGCTCGGGATCTTCACCATGCAGGATGAGTTAGGATATCCTGAAGCTGAGCAGACGACGCGCATGATGTGTGACCGAAGGAAAAACAAATCCAATCTATCGCACTTTCATACTCTAGCAGGCATACTTGTTGCGAAAGGGGAGTACGTCGAAGGCGAAGAAATGGAAAGAAAAGTGAAATATTGGCTAGAAGAGAGGCTTGGCAAAGACTCTCCGCAAGCGCTGGGTGCCTCGAGGATTATTATAAAGGCTGTTTGGAAACAAGGGCTTGAGCGTAGGAGAGAGGCAGAAGAGTTAGTCGATGACACCAGACAAATTATTAGGCAGATGGGCAATGGTCAGTTCGGTGTATATCAGCAGATGGAGAGGGATATGTTCGAGAATCTAGTAGAAGGTCTACAGAAAGGGGAATAAATGCTTGAATAGTATGCGTTTCATTGAAGTCTCATCAATGAAGACTACGGATCCACACAAATTCCATAAACAGTACAAATCGTATCATCATCCCCACTCCACCAAAGATTCTGCATCGTCACACTCTCGATTCCATTCTCCTTCGTCCAAACTGAAATCTTGTCGAAATCGCGGCAGTAATGATATGTCCCCATATCAAACATCAGACCTTGACCTTCGCCATAGTTATCAGAGAACTATAGTAGTTACTAACCTAGGCCTTTGTGATAATAATCCCTAATGCTACCTTAATAGTTTAAGAAGTAATAGTTAGACATGTTACTAATGTAGCAAACAAGGAAATTAGCTTAAAGGATGTGTTAGGCCACTAGGAGGGGGGTTTAGTTAGTGTGCTTATCTAGTTTATTTTACTTATTAGTATTCCTAATAAGGTAAACCTTTTACCTTTAGTTATCTCACTATAGAATAAATCTTTTAACTCTTTACAAGGCTATTTTAGATGCTTAGTAAAGTAATGTATGCTATATTAAGCTGTTACTTTATAAAGAAATTTAGTGCATAGATATGTAGGTAATGTAAGCGACATGGGTATAACGTATTCGGCATGTAAGTCGGTAACGTACGTAAGCTGGTAATCGCGACACGAAAACCACCTGCAGACCATCCGTAAACCTGTAAACCACACGATATGTCTCAACATCAGAGCTCTCAATTAGCTCAAAAAGAAGGGAGAATACTCCTAGCTATTCAAGCTTTCCGTAAAGGGCAATTTAAGAGCCTAAGGGCTGCTACAAAGGTGTACGGAGTATCTTATTCGACAGCTAACGATCGCTTCCACGGTCGTGTCGCGAAATGCGATTTACGGTCCGTACACTGTAAACTTACGGAGACTGAGGAATCTAGCCTTATAACTTGGATATTATCTATGGATGAACGTGGTCTAGCACCTCGAGTTAATACTGTACGGCAAATGGCTAATCTACTCCTTTAACGACACGACAAGCAGAGCTCGACCTTAACGGCTACGGCTACGGACCGTCAAGATCTTACAGTTGGTTAGAAATGGGTCTATAACTTTGTATAACGTCATGAAACCCTACAATCACGATTTAGTCGTAAATACGACTTTTAGCAAGCGAAATGCGAAGATCCTACTATTATTCGAGACTGGTTTCGACTTGTAGAGAATATACGGGCGAAATATGGGATTACAGACGATGATATCTACAACTTTGACGAAACGGGATTCCAAATGGGTGTAATTACGACCGTAAGAGTAGTTTGCGGATCTAAAAGATCCAGAAAGCTAGTAACTCTCCAACTAGGGAATCAGGAGTGGGTAATAGTTATTAAGGGCATTTGCGCAGATGGTTGGAGCACGCCTCTAATGGTAATATTTAAAGGAAAAGTGCATCAATCTACCTAGTATTCTAAGTCTCTACCGCGAAACTAGGCAGTTGGTGTTAGTGAGAATGGATGGACAAATGATACCCTTAGCTTTACATAGCTTACAGAGGTTTTCGAGAAGCATACAAGAGACCGCACAAAAGGAGTCTATAGACTTCTAATACTCGACGGTCATAGAAGCCATAGCACTCCTGAATTCAACCTATTCTGCTTAGAACACTCTATTATTATGCTCTATATGCTGCTACATTCGTCACACCTATTACAGCCGCTAGATGTTAGTTACTTTATAGCTGTAAAACGGATTTACAGACGGTAGGTTGAAAACCTTATGCGAGATGGTCTTAATCATATTAATAAGCCTAACTTTCTTAGAGCCTATTCTACTACTCGACTAGAGGCTCTAAATACAAGTAATATTCGAAATAGCTTTATGGCTACTAGACTTGTTCCGTACAATCTAAGTTACGTACTTGAAAAGCTTTATGTTACTTTATAGACACCAACTCCACCTATAAACCATCTGTAAAGCTCTCCTTAGAATCCTAAAACACTACATAATATTCAAGAGCTTAAGCGTTAAACATAGACTATTAAGGAGTATATATAATGTTGTACGCATAGTCCACCTAGTCCTATAGAAGTTGCACTTAATCAACTAGTCAAGGGTTGCTAAATGGCTATGCATAGTGCTATACTTCTTATAGAGGAAAATCGTTAATTACGGGCTATAAACGAGAGACAAAAGAAGAAGAGAGCAAAGCAGAAGTCATACATAGCTATAGGAGGCGTTCTTATAGTTTAAGAAGGTTTAAATCGATCACAAATGGTTAATATTAAGCATATAAAGGAGTTAACAAACCGTCTATAAGAGCCACGAGTACGTGTACCACCTAGGTGTAGTATATGCTCATCACTTAAGCATAATGCTTGTATTTGCCCCTAGAAGAATCAATTGTAATTAATTTAGTTTAAAGTAGTTAATTTAATCTATTTGAAGGTAATATATAGTTTATAGATAGTCTGTAAGTGGTTTTCGTGTCGCGATTACTAGCTTACGTACGTTACCAACTTACATGCCAAATACGTTAAAGCTATAGTCTTTGTTATCTAAGCACACTCACCCTACTCACCCCTCTTGCTAACTTTATTTGCTAAGTACTATATTAGAATTAATTTTAATTCACTAGGCTATTTTAACCCCTTAGTAGGCATAGATAAAAAAAAGTACAAGTGATCATGTAGGAATTATAATGTTATTATAGCTTACATAATTATCTTATTTAATTAGCACCTTTGTTTTATTACATAAAATAGATTATAACTAGTAATTAAGCTATAATAAAAGATAGAAGTAGGGTAGCATTAATTATTACATAAGTTAGAGCTTCTATATGTCTTTATCTTCTTTAGCTTCTAATTATAAGTTAATGTAGCCTATGTAGAGGCTTATATTCTTAGATGAAAGAGGTTCTTTAAGAAGTATAAAGGGACCTAAATGTAATAGTAGAATAGATAGTGTGATATATAATTACTCTCTTAAATTTGCTTTCTATATCTTATAATCTTATAGTTTATGTTTACATTATGTGCTTATTAAGTTTAAGTAGCATTTATGTTTAAACTATGTTTAGAATATATATCTTATAGTCTTCTTATAAGGATGCCTCTTTATATAAAGCACATTTAAACCTAAGGTAACGTATAATAGGTAACACTATAGTATAGTAGCATAGGAGTTTTAGTGTTAGAATAGATTTAGAGCCTAAACAAGAGTAGCTCTAAGGAAACGCTAAGGACTAGCTAAGCTAGACCTATTATAGACATTAAAGGGGTAGGAAGCTATAAGCTCTCCCTTTATCTTTTTTATATCCTTTATAGTAGACCTATAGGATTACATTAACTCTTATCTAACTTGTACTCTTATATGCTACTTCTTGTAATATAGTGCTCTATGTCTTTATATAAGGTGAGTAGGGTAAGGTAATATAATATTCTCATGTTAATTTTACATTAGTCTTACATTAATTTCATAATAGTACTAGAATGTAAGTGTTAGAGCTACATTCTTTGTCTATAGCTCCTAAGGGGGTAAAGCTAAAGAATATTATAACCTAGGATGTAAAAACTATTCTTATTTCTCTAGTATAGCGCTATTCTAACTGTTAAGTAATGCCTTATTTATAGATAATCCTAATTGTAAGAGCTTTTATAGTTTTCTATTTAAGCTATAAAGATTAAGTTTAAAAGTTATATTTAAGCTAGTAGTGCTAAGCCTTACATAAAATAGTAATCTTATAAACCCTTCATTTTATAACTTATAAACGTAAACGTTATAATTATAGCGTTAAACATAACTCTCTTAACTTAAGCTCTTATTATAACCTTAAAGTAACTAAGAAGATAAGACTATCTACTTAATAAATAAACTAGATTTACGTTTAAGTAATTAAGTGTGATTTTAACTTAAACTACATGTTATTCTCTCTTTAAGATAAATAACTAGAAGATGTTCCTTACTTTAAATACCTTTAAAAACAAATAAAAGAAATAATAAATAAAGTTATTTCAAAAGTATATAAAGATAGATATAACGTATTTCATAAGCGAAGCGATTACATAAGTAAAGCGATTACTAAAACACTAAAATTAACTATTACTACCTACTACTACACTACTACCTTATATAATAACCCTTATTTAATCGTAATTAATTCCTAGCGCCTCTTGCATGTATAAGCATTATGTCTTATATTACCACATGTGCTATATCGCTACTACTAGCCTATAGAACCCACTTGCTAAGTAGTCTCACTTGCTACCTCTATATAGAGTTAAGCATTAACCTTAGCACTTTAAAGGATATCCTCTCCTTCTTGTATAGAGAGACTACCCCCTTACATTATACGCCTCTTACGCTTCCTCTCCCTCCTCTTTTTCTGTTCATTTGCTACTTATAAAGCCTTAACTTCTACCTTAAGTAGAATAGTAGAATGCATTATAACCTAAGCTCCTTTAGTAAGCTAGCTTAGTGCATTATTAATTAAGGTAGGAGAGCTGTTCTAATGTTATATAATGTAGTTCTTAATGTGCTTTATTTAAAAGTTAAGCTCCCTTATAGTTTAAGGAGTCTTTAAAGTCTAATTATTACTCTTAACTATAAGAGGAGTTAGAGTCCTTAAGTGTAGATTTAAGTAAGAGAGGACGCTTTATAGCTTATATAGAACTAGCCCTATAGCTTAGAATCTACTCTTAATGTTTTACTCTATAAATGTAGCTTTAAATGCTTCTTTAAATATAAAGAGGAACTTAAGCTTTATAATGTGGTTTAGCTAGTTCTATATAAAGGTTTTAATCTACTTTCTATATAAGAGCTTTAGTAGCATAAAGTAGCTTACATTAAGAGGCTAAAGAATGTATAATAAGTGTAGTAGCATATAGAGGGTAATTATCTTCTATTCTATGTAATAGTGTTAAAATTAAGTAGAGATGTAGCTCTTATGCTTATTAAGAATAAGAAGGTAATAGGTTCTAACTATATAAGCATTTATATGCTAATTAAAGTGTTAAATCTACTTATACCTAATTAAATTTAAAGTCCACCTATTCTCACTTAGCATAATCCTCTAATTATATAATAATCCTAAGTTCTTATACTAAGTAGAGAGGTGATTCTATGCCTTGAAAATGATGAATAGTAAGAGTGCCTATCTATATGAATTAACACCTTAGATAATTAACACCTACTCCCTATTTCTAGGCTATATAGTCTTTAGATGGCTCCTTGCTTCTAAACTTATAACTACCTTTATAGTAGCAATAACTCCTATTATAAAACCTACTTCATCAAAGTTGTATATATCCTACTCTAAGATTCTATATTTTGCAACTATGTTTCGTACAAGGGAGAACCACCTTTTAATTATCTTAGGATCTTCGCATTTTGCTCGTTTATAGTTATACTTTTGACTAAACTTTGCTTTAAGTTCTATATAACATGTTATGAAGTTAGTAGTCTAGTTCTTCCTAACAAGGCTCTCGCCTCGTTTAAAGAGTAGTAGATCAGCCATTTCTTATACAGCTTGTAGCTAGGGCAGAAATCCACACGAATCTAGGTTAAGGATGTACTAAACAAGAGCTAACTCTTCGTATAGAGTTAATTTTCGTGAGTTAGGGGTAGAGTTACGTTAAGGAGCCTTTCTATGTAACCGCTTATAGAGAGTTATATATAAAACATCATACGACATTACACCTACTTAAATACTTTAAATATGCCCTTCCTTAATTAATTAGATAGCTAGAAGTATTCTACCCTCCTGATTAGAGGATTTAGCTTATGTTAGTTATAGCATGTTGACTTTTGTAAAGTTAACGCGTTTTAGTGTTTTAGTGATCACTTCGCTTATGTGATCGCTTCGCTTATAAAATATGTTAATTATAAGAAAACTTATATTAATATTATAAGGGAACTTAATATTAATGATTTTAATATTTTCTTAATGATTATATAATAAATCTTAAAAATAATAAGATATTAAAAAATGAAATTAACTAAGAAGCTTAAATTAATGAAGAGAATGAGAAAATAATAATTAAAGTAATACCTTAATTATAAAGATTAAACACTTAGGGATTAAAAAAAGTTATATAATTAAATGAAACTTCTATTATTTTAAATCATTAAAGGGGAAGATATTAGATTTAATAGAAAGTTAAAGAGACATTTTTATAATCTTACATTTAAGAATGATATAAAGGATACTTAAAGTTTATGTTTTAAGTATATTTCTTATATAATAAGAAAGGGTTATGTTATTATTAAATACTAGAAATTACATGAGAAAAAGAAGAAATAGAATTAAAATTTTGAGAAATAGATAAGAAATTAAAGTTAATTATAAATAAGTAATAAGAAATCATAAATGAGATTTAATGAATAAGATTATAAAATTTATTAAGATTAAAACTATAATGGAAATAGAATTAAAAAAACAAAAAATTAACTTAAGGGAAAGGAGGTAAGATAGATTAATATTATTATTAATAAAAGATTCTTCTTTTAAAGTTATTCTCATTTATAAAAGAATATAAAAGAGATTAGTTATAAATTATTATATAAGAAGATAATGTATTAATATAATCATTACATTTAAGAGTAATTATTCTTAATCTATAACATTAATTAATTATTTTAATATATTAACTCTCTTAACTTAAATATAATTAAATCATATTAGTTATAAATGAAGAGAAGAATAACATAAAAAGGGATATAATCATAAGAGAGTTATTAAGAGGATATTTTATAACTAAAAATCTAAGCTTAAATTAAGAGAATACCTTATTATATTAAGATAATTATTAAACTTAAAGGTAAGAATAAGTATAAGGAGAGTTAAGAATGAATAAATTATATTTATATAACATGATGTTTTTAACATAAGACATGACATGACTTTTAAACTTAACCTTTATATTTAATGAACATATTACTTAAATGTTTAAGAAATAATTTTATATTTATTCTAGCTTAACTATAAAATTAACTAGCTTATAAGTTAATTAATTCATTTATAAGCAAGCTAGCTTAATCATAAAGTAATAATGTAAAATAATATTATAGAAAAATTAAATCTTGCCTTTTATAATTATAATTATTATTACTTTAATTAATTCATTTTCATTTAATGTATATATTACTTTTAAGGCTTATATAAGTAACCTTACTTATTATTATTAAGAGTAATTCTTATATGAAAAATAAGGCTTAATATACATTATATTTAAAGATTTAATTACTTTTATTTCATATAATAAAGAGAATATAAATTTAAAGCATTATAGTTTCTTTAGTTTTAAGCTTCTTAATAGTAAGTTATATAAATAAAGCAATAAATGAAGTGATAAGTAATACCTTTAATTTATAATTTAAAAGGTAAAGGTATTTAATATTATTACATAAGAGCACTTTAAGCTTTTACTTATAAGTTAAAATAAGGTAAGCCTTTTATTCTAACTTTTATTTTAACTTTTATTCTTACTTAAGCTTTAACTTAAGCTCTTGCTTAAGCTTTTACTTAAGCTTTAACTTTAAAGTTTACTTTATATCCTTTATAGTAGGTAGACCTAAAGGATAGTACTAATTTAGCCTTTAACTTACACTCCCATATGCTATTACTATAAGCAAGGTGCCCTATGTCCTTACATATTTTGTCTTTTGTATATGCACCTAACTTAATGAATGCTATACATAGATGCATAGTACAACGGCAAGGGGCGTCTGCGGATTAGTATTATTGCATTAAAAAGTGGTGTACTAAATCTAGTAAACTAAAATTCATTCATGTTTGCTATCCTTTCAACTTTCCACTGTTTGGGAAATTCCATACAAAGTCTAACGTGTCGAGGGTCAGGGGGCTATATTGGTCATCGACCTCCTTCTGTTCCATTGGCTTAGCAAACTCCACGAGAAATCTCAACATCCAACGATCGAGCACAAAGGTAGTATCCATGCTCTTTCTGCACGAATCATGGAATGCACGTAATCGCATCATTGGCCTGTCGAGGGTGGACCAGTAAGTTCTAAGATGAAGAAGAATTTTAAAGTTCTGCTCGAGTCGCGAATGAGCAGTGCGAATCTGAGACTCATCCTCCGAGAAGAGAAGTGTGTGGATCTGCACGGTAGAGGCTATCACAAGGACATGCGCTACCATCGTGTAAAGAACGTCGCAGTTTGGAGTAGAAAATGCTCGGTAGATCATCTCGCAGAGGTGGGCCGCGTGGTCTTTACACTTTTCTGCATATGCATTGACTGACGCTGTTGACTTATATGGTCTAACATGTAGAAATTGGTAAAACAAAAGTTGGCCAAAGTGATAGTAGCCTAAATATACTGCTGCGAAGGAACGACCAAGGCCACGGGATGCGTACCATGAGAAATTTTCAGGAGTATCTCTCATACTTTCTGGTAGAGCCTCGGCCCAGTCGTCGAGTTGTCTGCTTAGACCATGAACGGCGTGTTCCAATAGGAGACCATCAGGCTGTCTTTTGACACAAGTTTCATTAAAATCGTTGATAGCAAGAAGTATCCGATTAAGTTTGATCATCTCAGAAACAAGAGGTGAAAGAGCGTCGAGCCCATCGGATCCCACGAAGCTGGAAGAACTATCTTTCCTGAGTGCAAGGTAGTGCATCTCATCCATAGGGAGTGTAACGTCCGCAGTTGGCATGAGCTTAGGAAGCTTGACCGCCGTCGAGGACCAAACATCTACCATACACAGCGACCACCACACTAGACATAATTTTTAGTGACGTGGATTGGCATTGTGAACAAAGAAAATGAAACTAACCCCGGATATTTATTTCTCGATCAAGAGGGCAAGATACTGGAAAATTAGGCAGGTCCAGAAGCTGTGCCAAACGGCAGGCAATACCATGGTATAAGTTTTCGGAGACATCGTCCCCATCGGCAATGCAAGCCGCTCCTAGAAGTACACAAGCCTGGACTGTAGTGAGCGATTTATCGCGAATATTAAGTATTTTGCCGCCTTCTTCTAGAAAAATGGCTCCGCGATCTGGCGGATTTGTGTTACAGAAGAATCGATCGTTCGAGAATCTGGCCCTTTAACGTCAGAAACGGGTCTCTAAAAAATTAACACAGCCAAGCGTTTAATTCAAAAAGGGCCGCTAAATGTCTATTTCTTATTTCTCCATTCTCATTATCCAAGAAATACCTTGGCTAACATGGACCGATGGATTAATGAACAGGTATTGTCCTGTCCGTTTGTTCCTGCGACACAGAAAGCCTCTCTTTCGCAAAATCAATCGAGTGTTTGCAGTCTTTAGCTTACCTGGCAGATAAAGCAAACATAGGATACAAAAGAACATCAGGAACTCGATCTTCGGCAGCTGCAACCTTGAAGGTCGGGGGGTGGAACAGTGTGTGGAATTGATTATGAATATAGTCGAAATAAAGTTGCACGAGCTCAATACGCAGAGGAAGCGAAGGAAACGCTCTACTGCGGTCATCGATAATGAGTTGGGTACTTCTGCTGGGTTGCGGGCTAGACAGGGTGCGCAGGCTTGACAGGCTAGGTATGCTGTGTGATAGCTGGGCCTTGTGGTAGTATCCGCCATAAGGCGGTTCCTTGACGCATTGGAGCCCATGAGTAGCACAGTAAGTGCAAAGCTCCTGTCCCTGAGGGATATTACACTTACGTCGACGGGCACTACTAAATGTCAGAACTGTGTGGCGACGACAATGCTCTCAAGTGTCGAGGTCTAAGAATAGGATTGGGTGAGGGGGAGGGGATAAGGGAGGGGATGGTCACCGACAAGGTTTGCATGCAGAAGGTCTCCGCATTGGACTGGGCTGCGAGGGGAATACAGAATGGCGGAGGATAGAGATAATTAAAATGTAGAGTAGTGTTAGATATGGAGGAGAACTCAGAGAATAGTTTTCCGCGACGAAGTCGGCGTAAAGACTTGTGGATGGATCGGGGTACGGGAATATTGTGGAGTATTTGTGGAGGATTGAATGGATCGTGAGTGGTCTGGCCAGGCCTATCTGAGGCGGGGTGCGTTTGCAGGGGGGTGCGTTTACATACATACGCACCTCGCAACTAGTGTGGCGGAGAACTGGCGGTGGAAAATAGGTGGAGAAAATAGGCGGCGGAAAACAGGCGGAAACCAGCCGACCTATCGATATGGACGGTCACGTGCCTGTGCACAAATTGCAACCAATTGGGGGTGTTTTCCCGGAAGTCGTGAACAGACCCGTACGCAAACTTCCGTCGCCATACTATAGCTCGACCAGGCATGAAAGATGGGGACCCCACGGCATGAAAGATGGGGAACCTAGGGCATGGAAGATGGGGACCCCAGGAGTTGCTTCCGCTTATTGAAACAGCTCTCTCTGTATAATCGCATTTTAGGATACGATTATCAAAGGTAAGCTTAGGGCGGCGTTGACACCGCCGACAAAAACTATCTCCTCGATTCCTGAATCCTGTACTGTCCCGTCCCGTCCCAAACCGGTCTCGCTGTTAGAGAAAGTCTGCCCGAAGTCTTTGGTGCCTCGAATCGTTTTAAAGTTGGTCTGCGTTGGCACTGACTTTCCTTAATCTCCCTTTAGCTCAACTTCCTAGATATATAAACTTCATGAGTGCCTCTGGGGAAATTACTTTCAGCAGGATTCCGCACAACACATGAGCAACAATCTCTACAATCGCCATTCCTTGTTCTCTTATTAGCAACATAAGATGGAGAAGCACAACGGCTCCGGTGTTCAGCAAGTTGAGACCACTGTGTCCATTGCTCACGCATCAGATGAGAAGAGGATCGCAGGTATAACACTTGAGGAAGCCGCGGAACAAGGCACTATCGACGAGAAAGAACTCAATGTCCGCGACGCAATCAAAGCCTATCCACAGGCCATTTTCTGGTCATTGGTCTTCTCTACCTGTGTTATTATGGAGGGATACGACACGAACCTTTTGTCAAACTTCTTCGCATATCGTGAGTATTTACTGATTCCAAATACCCACTCGGAACACTAATAGGTTTGTCTAGCTTCTTTCCTGATCAGATACGGTAGATTTGTTGGTGTAACACCGTCGACCCCCGTCGGATACCAATTGACTGCTGCGTGGCAAGCTGGTCTCTCGCAATCTTCCGGTGTCGGTTCCATTTTTGGATGCCTTCTTAACGGCTACCTCGTCTCCAAATTCGGCTCCAGGCGCGTTGTCTTAGGTGCTCTTATCGCCATGTCTCTCTGTATATTCGTCGTCTTCTTCGCACCAAATCTCACAGTCCTTGTCGTCGGAGAGATTCTTTGCGGTTTCCCTTGGGGAATTCTGGCCACCACCGCTCCGGCTTACGCATCTGAGGTCCTTCCAACAGCCCTCCGCACCTACATGACCTCATACACTAACATGTGCTTTATTCTCGGTCAACTCATCTCTGCCGGCGTCTTGAAGGGTCTTTCTACACGAACTGATTCGTGGGGTTACAAGATTCCATTCGCCCTCCAATGGATCTGGCCAGCTTTCCTCATACCACTTGTTTACATGTCTCCTGAGTCTCCGTGGTACCTTGTTAGAATGGGCCGCATCGAAGAGGCTGAGCAATCTCTTCGCCGCCTCCAGTCTGTAAAGGCCACCAACATCGACCCGCGCAAAACACTCTCTGCTATCATCTACACTAATAACCTCGAAGAGCAACTCTCTATTGGAACCAGCTACTGGGATTGCTTCAAGAGCTTCGAGCTACGCCGTACCGAAATTGCCTGTGTTGTGTTTGCTGGTCAAATCCTTTGCGGTATCTGCTTTGCCTACAATAGCTCTTACTTCTTCTCCCAAGTTGGCCTTGGTACCGACGCCACCTACTCGCTCGCACTCGGTGGAACTGCTCTAGCCCTAGTTGGTTGCTTCGTTAACTGGTTTGCCCTTATGCCATACTTTGGTCGCCGTACGATCTACATCTGGGGAATGGGTGGTATGTGCTTCATCCTGATCCTCATTGGCATTCTTAATGTCTGGACTGAGCACCCATCAGTCGGCATGTCTCAAGCCGTTCTCACTTTGCTCTGGACCTTCATCTTCCAGCTATCCGTAGGCCAGCTTGGCTGGGCACTTCCAGCCGAAATCGGCTCTACCCGTCTCCGGCAAAAAACTATCTGTCTTGCCCGTGACGCCTCAAACATAACTGGAACCGTTGCTGGAACACTTCAGCAATACTTCATGAACCCTCAAGCCTGGAACCTCAAGGGTTACACCGGATTCGTCTGGGGCGGAACCTGCTTTGGGATGTTCGTGTGGAGTTACTACCGTCTTCCTGAGACCTGGAATAGATCTTACCACGAGCTTGATATCCTTTTCGCCAAGAAGGTCCCAGCTAGACAGTTCGCCACTACCATCGTTGACCCCTTTAATGATTCTGACACCAAGATGCTGTTTTCAGAGTATGCTGGCGATACTACGAAGAGTGTTTAGGCATGAGGGAGCTGGTGTTGAATGAATGCGTTGTTGGAATATTTGGTAGCCGATCATAAGAGCTAAAATTCAGACTTGTCTACAAACGTCGATTGTTGTCTAGCCTACTTCGAAACTTATTGCGATCCTCTCAAGGGTCTCATCTAATACCAAATTTTCCACTTCATATTTGCTTCGTGATAAAGCTATAACCATTTGAGCAAGGCAGCAAGGTGGTTTAATGATATCATGTACTATGGCTATAGGCTGCGTTCTGAGCCCCAACGCTCGCAGAAGCAGAAGACTTGTCCTAGAGCCCCTCTTGTCGTAGTCAGTGGCATAAGTAAAATGTTCGCTTAGGTGGGTGCGGCTTCACCCCACACTCTTCCGCTTCACAGCCATTTCTAAAAGGCTTCGAAGCTTCAGAAATACCCAGGTCATTTAGTAACAGAGCCCATGACGAACATAATATATCATCTATTGTCTAAAAAATCTAGCGCTGGAGGCAAGACCCTATCATTCCAGTATAAATTAAGCAGGCATAGCAGCTTATATCATAAAATCACCAGATCCAAGATTCGGCGTCAAATCCTTCGCCTCTGCTAATGAGAACAACTCTAAACTATTCTCATTTGCTTCCCGTCTAGGCCATGCATTCTTTAGCCCTTCCCAGAATTTGAATTCCACGTTCTTCTCAGAAAAGGCCCCGAAATCATATGAAGCCCCTACCGAGCTTTCTAAACTTGGATAAACCCTTGAGGTAATTGCGAATCGATCATTTGCATACACTTCAAGGATTGAATTATCCATCGAAATCTTAATTTTGAGGTCCTCGCCTGAGACTAGGCAGAACTGGCCTGAATCTGGAAGGTTTGCACCAAGGTTCTGTACACTAGATCGGCTTCGATCAACTGTGATCTGACCATCCTCAAGGTCGAAAATAACCTTCGTCACTTCGACAGAATCAGGAGCTTCTCGGAGGTTGAAGGCAAATTTCTCGGTGCCAAGAATGTGTTTGAAGGTAGCCTCAATGTCGCAATTTGTGCCTTGAAATTGTCTGAAGCTCGATAAAGACGTGGAATGTTTTACATCTCGAAGGCCTCGGAGTTGGGGTGCTGGGCGGATACCAAGCGTTGTCACGTTTCCACTCTGTTCATCTATGTTCCATATATGTTGGGTCTTGACCACGTCGATGGCTGGTCTCGAGATCTCGTACAATTCTCTTGGTTGGGTCAAACATCCGGCCCAACCTTGCTTTCTCACCATATATGATTGAGCGGTTTCATCCGCCCAACCGAGCTGGAGAAGACGATCCTCAGAATCGCGGAAGATATGAGGCGCATAGAGAACACCATGGTCCAACAACCCATGGCTAGAGATTTCAAATTTAGGACATCCAGTCTCTATGACCAGAGTACCGCAAAGCCAAAGAGTGTAGCGTTGTTTGTGACGTTTGCTCGTAACATCTTCCTCCACTCCTACGATAATATAGTCCCTTTGATTGATGGAGAAAAAGCTAGCACATTCGAAGTTCATGCCAAATCTCAGGTATGCTACTGGCGAGATCCTAGAGCCTGCTACGACGTCCAGAATGGTAGAGACTAGTTTCCAGTCGAGAAGGTTATTAGATTGGTAGAGATGAAGCTGGGATCTACCACGTTCACCCGATGCAATGATCATATAGTCGGTTGACGGGTCTATTCCGAGGAGGATTGAGAGGGACTTCCAACGAGAGACAAACGGGTCGCGCCAACCAGTCGTCGCGGCCTGTTTGGGGGGTGCTCGCAGCAGAGGGTTGTTTTCGTATCGATGCCATGAATTTCCAAAATCCGTCGAGAATGCCACTGATTGAGACTCACACCCTTCGATATAGTCCATGGACCAATGAATCGGTATACCTGATACGCTTGTATAAAAGAGAAACAGTACTCTTTTGTCTTGGATCAGTCTTGAGGCTATAGATCCAGAGAAGACTCCAAGGGAATCATATGATGTAGCGATGCCATTTCTGATGGCCGGTGAACAATCTTCCCAAGTGACTAGATCCTTGCTACGTGCCATTCCCCACGCACAGTTTCCCGCCTCAGTAGTGCCCGGATTCCATTGGTAGCAGAAGAGGTACTCTCCTGTCTCGGGGACGTATACTGCACCACACGGATCATTTGACCACGAGTGAGGGGCAATAAAATGGGATGTCGGACGAAAGCGATTGAATGCCATTGTTGATCTAAAAGAGGTGAGATTGAGAAGATGAACAAGGCGGGAACTTAGTCAGTTGATAACGTCTTGCAGCCACTAGAAAGGATACTTACGTCTCTGTGAAGTGTGTGGATTTCGCGGTGTGCGACAAATTGGAATTCTAGCGCGAGGAGTTAAGAAGAGATATTTAAGTGAAGTTAACTTAGGGCAGCAAGTGAGAAAGAGGGGTAAAAGAGTCTTCGAGGATAGCTCATTCGGTGCCGGTCATCCACGGCCTTGTAGGGATATCCTACGGGGCTACACCCACCGAATTAAATATTTACCATTAAGCGTGCTGTGGATTTGGAGTCTCCTAGGATAGCAAGTGCTCTCTCTGGATGGAAACTCCTAGAGAGAAGAGTAATGACCTTGGTCAAATAGCAGCGAAGGTGTAGGGGTGTGCAGTCTCCTGAAATTCAGCCTATTGGTTAGTCGGACGATCTCATAACCACCATAAAATCAACCGCAAATTCGAACAGTGTGAAGAGGGGAATGGATGAGTAAGAAAGCGTAAACGCTACGAATTCATTATCCGCCAAACCATCTACCACACTTACGCGGTCTCTTATTACCAGGCACAGAGCGATAATTCTACACTCTCTACCTCCCGTACAACCACCATTTCTTTGTATAATTCCTCTACTAATAAACATGGATTCACGGCGAACGATTAGTGGATCATCACATGATGATCCTGACCTAAGACAATGATCCGGTAGTAGCCAACCATGCAGGAAGCGAAAAACGTAAATCTTAGCATTATTTTAGCTTTCCCGCCTTAGTTTTCCGACCTGTAGCCCCAAGCTTACCTAGAATGCAAGAAGCGGAAAACAAGCGGAAAACAAGCGCAAAACGTAAACGAATTTATCGTTTATGGCTTGGCTTTGACAAAAGTCGGGGTGACCCCACACTGTACTAGTAATAGAGTTTGTACTGTATGTATTTAAGTGGATTGTCAAAGCACCGGGGCCCAAAGCCGCCAATAAGGATGACTTCACGCCGATGGCTTCCACCAGAAGGCGGGGAGTGAGGTACGAGTTCCCATCTGCTATTCTATCAGCCGAAAAAGGATGGGCGCCATGTTTAAGTCGTTGCGCAACGTGTTTCTCGTGTCTCGTCTCAAGTGGATGCTGATTACCCGTCGGCGTCAAATTGATTTGATTGGCGGCTTTCAGTCTCCACATGGTAGTATTGCAACTGACCCACAGCCTCACTTCGCAATCAAGATAAAGTTCCATATTTTCCCCAAGACTTGATGGGTTCGTACGTAATCGAGCACTAACTATTCACGCACTCTAATCACCACGCGCTGATGGCGTGCGACTATGCCCATTTAAGGAAGTGTTGGAGCTTCAACCAGTACAAGACCTGAATCGTGATGTGAAATCGGTATTTATATTTGTATTTTGTCAGTTCCTCAATCATCATCCCCTTCAATCCTATATTTTCCCCTCTGAGCGACCGCCCTAAACTGGACCCTAATCCTTCCACTCTCTCACCGTTACATCTGCACGCATCGACGACATATCATGGCACGAAAGTTAGCAAATGGGACATTCTCTTCCATTTCAGAGTTAAAACGTAAGTTCACCACTCTGTATTTGCCAACCTTCCCGCTAATAAATGCACTCTTCAAGCCGTCGTCGTCGACGGGCTGTCCTTCGCTCTCAACGGCAAAGATGTGTCGTACCGCTTCTACGTTGACGAAGCCACGGGCGACCTCATTTCCACCCACTTTGGCGGCACTGTCTCCGAGGATCCCATAGCTCATGGTGTTTTCAATGAAGGCGGTTGGTCGACGCAGGGGAACGTCCGGCGCGAGTTTCCTGACCTTGGTCGAGGAGACTTTCGCTCGCCTGCTGTGCGGATCAAGCACCCCGATGGCCACACAGTCAGCTCTTTCAAATATGTCTCCCACAGTGTCATCGAGGGCAAACCCAAGTTGCTTGGTCAGCCGGCGACCTTTGGTGCAGATGACGAAGTCACGACACTTGTTATACGGATGCACGACTCTGTGAGCTCGATCCAAGTTGAATTGTCTTACTCCATTTTCCCAAAGCACAATGCTATTGCTCGGAGTGCAACGGTGAGAAACATGAGTGACAAGGAGGTCACGGTCGAAAAGCTTGCCAGCTTCAGCGTCGATCTGCCACATGACGAATATGAGATGCTCCAGCTTCAAGGAGAGTGGGTTAGGGAATTCACGAGAATCCGTCGCAAGGTTGACTACGGAACGCAAGGGTTAGTACGAGAGCAATAAACAACTGGATATCGCATTACTAAATTAGCTTCTAGCTTTGGGAGTACCAATGGATACTCCTCACACAACAACAATCCGTTCCTATTGCTAGTCAAGCCAGCCACGACCGAATCCCACGGCGATGTTTGGGGATTTTCCCTCATCTACTCCGGTTCCTTCAGTGCGGAAGTCGAGAAAAGCCCGCAGGGTCTACCCCGAGTGCTCCTCGGCATGAACCCCAGCCAACTTTCCTGGCCACTCAAACCCGGCGACTCCCTGATCTCCCCCGAATGCGTGAGCGTATTCTCCACCGACGGCATCGGCGGCATGTCGCGGAACCTCCACCGCCTGTACCGCCAAAACCTCATCACAAGCAAGTTCGTCAACGAGCCCCGCCCAACGCTGCTGAATAGCTGGGAGGGCTTCTACTTCGACTACGACGAGACCACCATCTACAAGGTCGCCCAAGAGTCTGCCAACCTCGGCGTCAAGCTCTTCGTCCTCGACGACGGCTGGTTCGGCACCAAGCACCCACGCATCAACGACCGCGCCGGCCTCGGCGACTGGGAAACAAACCCTGCGCGTTTCCCCAACGGCTTGAGGCCACTAGCAGAGAAAATAACCATGCTCGAAGTAGCACAGCCATCCGAGACCCAGACGCCGCCAGAACACATGCAATTCGGCCTCTGGGTCGAACCCGAGATGGTCAACCCGGCCTCGCTCCTCTACGAGCAGCACCCTGACTGGGTCCTCTCCGCCAGCGCCTACCCCCGCACCGAAGCCCGGCACCAGCTCGTTCTCAATGTCGCCCTCCCCCAAGTCCAAGACTTCATCATCGAGTCGATCTCCAAAATCTTAGAATCAGCACCCATCACATACGTCAAGTGGGACAACAACAGAGGTATCCACGAGAGCCCCTCCCCATCCACCTTCCACGCCTACATCCTCGGCCTCTACCGCGTCCTCGACGCGCTGACATCGCGCTTCCCGCACGTCCTCTGGGAAGGCTGCGCTTCGGGCGGCGGCCGCTTCGACCCGGGGATGCTGCACTACTTCCCGCAGAGCTGGACGTCCGACAACACGGACGCGCTGGATCGGCTAGAGATCCAATTCGGCGCGTCGGTCGCGTACCCGGCGTCCTCCATGGGCGCGCATATCGGCGCAGTACCGTATGAGACTACCGGCCGCACGACGCCGATACGCTTTAGAGCCCACGTCGCCATGATGGGAGGCTCCTTCGGGCTCGAGCTCGATCCTAATCGTATACCAGCCGAGGACAAGGCTGAGCTTCCTGCGTTGATCGCTCTTGCGGAGCGTGTGAATCCTATTGTAGTCCGTGGGGACTTGTGGCGGCTCAGCTTGCCGGGGGAATCCAACTATCCGGCTGCTTTTTTCGTTTCTGAAGACGGGGCCAACGCCGTTTTGTTCCTCTTCCAGATGCGTAACGTGTCGACGCACAGCTTTCCAACGATTCGGCTTCAGGGCCTCGATCCCAGCGAGGGGTATAGGGTAAATGGAGAGAGCGTATTTTCTGGTGCTACGCTCATGAATGGTGGTGTTCAGGAGAGGTTCGAGGGGGATTATGATAGTAAAGTCATTTTCATAGAGCGCGTGTAATTGATAAGATATCAATCGTAGAGTCTGTTTCCAACCACAATGTAAAAGCTCTCTTATAATATTCGTACCGAACTCTAAACTTAAAATTAGGTCTCATTGTTACCTGTTTATAAACTTCCATTGTTGGCTACTTGCGGACTCGCATCATGTCTTTGCCCCTCCACTCCTGAGGTGACAGGAGCATATATAAGTGCCTTCATCCTTAAAACATGGCTATTGAGTCAGGGCGTATACTAACGTAGGCAAACAAAGGCATCCCAGGTAACATTCTGTATGTGGCTGGCTGACAGATGGGTGGAACATAACGGGGCAACAGCCAGTAGACGTCGGGTATTGCTGGCTACCTGGTGCGTAAAGCTTTTAATCTGCGCCACCGAGTAAACAACAGATCGCTGCATGTTGCTGTGATCAACACAGTACACTATATCAAGGGTACCTCGATCTACTGATTCGCTATATCTTTGAGCCATAGGTCTGAGCTGCGTACTCTAGGCCTCTGAAGTGGGGTTTACTAATGTTCATTTTGCTGTTTTAGTAGGTGCTGTGAAAAGTTCAGCAGACAGGAATGGAAAAATCGAAGCACAAGTAGAATGACTTTTCATGCCAACCATCGACTTCCATGAGACTAGACTCGACAGTCCAATATCGCACAGCAAAAAAGCATCAAAAACTGGGTCAGCTCAAACGCCCGGCTTCGCCCAAGCTACGCCCAGCTTCTCAGCTGGTGCCGATCCTAACGCCCGGCTTTGCCTAGCACCAGTCTGTTTGCCTGTCACAGCCGAGGCAGAAGTCTTGTGACCAATTCGCTTCTCCCATTATGAGCTGCTTTGAGTGACTTCGACAATAGATGAGGAAAGAAATTGTTTGCATCTAATCGGCTGTCAAGAAAGGACCTTCTAACGTAGAAGTTGCTGTTAAGTGGTGAAGCAGGGTTTCATTAGGAAGCCTAAGGTCTTGCATGGCTTGAGTGGTTGGCGAGGAGATGCTGGTATCGATTGTGCTCTGCGACTTCGACTTTGATGCTAGCTAAGGGGGATAACCGGATTATCATGAGCCATCAAAAATTTGAGGGCGGTGGCGCTCACCCACTAGTCCAAATGGCACCGTCCTGAGTATTAATCCACTGAAAGCTTGAGATCGGTGGATTAGTAGTTGGGTGGGTGACCACCAGCAAATACCCACTGTTGTATGTTTTTGTTATTTTTTTGCCCTCTCTTTTCTTTTTTTGCCCTAGGTTTCTGTCCCATCTTAATCCGTTGTGTGAAAATGGAGCTAGGGAGAGGAATATCTCAAAGCATAGCGGTGAGTTGTAAAGTATCCCCGAAGGACATCAGAAGATAAAACCTTCTGGCATGCGGGGACAGGGGCGACAAGGGCGATATCGGCACTATGGAAATCGTCGAGATGCTGTTCTCAGTGCGTGGTGGTGCCACGGCCGGCGCTGTCCTCATGGAGGGACGGAAGGATATATTTTTTAAAAAAAAATGATGGAGAGGCTCGGTGACGAGAGGCGTCCACGGTGAGAAGGGAAAGGCGGTGATTAGGTTTGGTGGCAAAAGGGGGATGACGGTGAGAAAGGAGGCGGTGGTGAGAAGGGGAGGGATCGCCAGACGAGATGTGGGAAGAGGACCGGGAGGGATTCCTAGACGAGGGAGACGGCGCTAGAGCTGACATGAATCCATTTTCACACAGCGGATTAAGATGGGACAGAAACCTAGGGCAAAAAAAGAAAAGAGAGGGCAAAAAAATAACAAAAACATACAACAGTGGGTATTCGCTGGTGGTCACCCACCCAACTACTAATCCACCGATCTCAAGCTTGTGTATGGCAGAGCGGACGGGATGCCCAATTCTCTTGAGTCTATGGTCGTATGTGACAGTTCTCTGTGTACAATAACTATATAGTAAATGCCGCTCACAATACATATACTTTTCCATTTCATGCACGCGGTTGCAGTGCCATCGAATATGTTGACGGACTTTTTCCTGTGTCTTCCCTGATCACCCCTTTCTACTTAGGCTAGACGTATTATATCACATTGTGCCCCTAAAGCGGCTTGAGCCATGGAAGAGTTGGTGTCTAGGAGAGCCGGTCGATGTGGTTTTGGGTCTGTCGAAGGTGGAGACAGGAGGGTATTCAGAAATTGACGGGGAGGATGGCGGTGAGAATAGAGGGTGGGGGTGAGAAGGGGGAACGGCGGCGAGAAGGAGAAGTGGTGAGAAATGGGGGATCAGCCCCATCCCCAACCTCGATGGACTGTTGGGGATTCGTGAGTCCAGTTGTAGGTGCAACTACCGTGGAGGTATCCCTTAACACGGACGCACTCTAGGAACTAGCCGTGACCGGCTGCACAGCTGGTGCATTGCGGTCGCAATGGTTTCTAGGATAGTGTCGATTGCCTCAGACTTCCCCTCGACGGATCTTCGGACCTAGAATCAGCATCGACAATGTCTGCCCAGCCTATTTTGATATCAGCTGGGTTTCTGATTCCAGGGAAGGTTTGATGAACATGGGTATAAAGTGGTATCAGATGCCAGCATGCAGAAGCGTAATCCAGAGTATCGATATTACCCGTTGTACTCACACTGCCAGATATGATGGATATATTTCCCTGTATACGCGGTTGTAGCTCCATCAAAGTGTTGGTGGAGAAAAGATCACAGAGCGGGGAAGTCCCCGTTCTTGGGGAGATTTCTGCATAGTCGCTCGTCGATGCTGTGTATGCCACAGAGGGGGGGAGGATGTTCAAAAATCAGGGAGGACGACGGTGAAAATAGGAGATGGCGGTGAGAAAGGGGGACGGTGAGAAAGGGGGACAGTGAGAAAGGGGGGGAAAGTGCGACGGGTGTGGTTCCTGGGCCGGTAGCCATCACCAATTATTTTGTGTATGGAGACTCTCAATGATATCGATGTCCTTTTTGGACCGTACCCTGGTGGGAGCTGGTCGAGAGCTGCTAGCTGTGGATGTAAGAACGCAAGTAACTCCTCGTCTGCCTTTTCCCAACCCGCCTCATCTCCATGGAGAAACTCACTTCTCATATATGTGTTTTACAGATTTTGATGATGGAAATGCCAGTTCCTAATCGCTTCACAGCAACTACAATAACTCAAGTGCACGGCGTTGTCCTGTCCACGTCGGGACAAAGAAGAATCTTTCTGGCTCAAACATGTCCAGACAAATTCTCGAATTCGAGCCATAGCGGTAAGTGGGCGAAGGGAATTTACGCATTGATGCCCATCATCTTTGGTGCACCTCCGATTCCTCTCCGAACCAGCTTCTCAAACAAGAGCAAGCAAAATCTCATTAAATTATTACTACTCTAGAGACATATGTCGCGTGGGGACAATCAATGCTACAGTTCCTTGACGAGACTTCTATCACAAGAGCAGCATCAGCGCTGTTACGACCTCGCCTAGACCACGCTGATGCAGATATGCACAGAGAGGGAATGGACCAGACAATGCCCATAGAGGTATATACCATATGCAACCGCTTAGAACATAGTCGCACTATGAGTGCAACATCTCGCCTCTTAGAGGCAGTGGCTTACCTGGAAATATCCTTGTCGTCATTGCTCTTGTCGTTGTTGCCCTTGCCGTTGTTGCTGGGTAGATAACTAGGCTCATCCCCAGCTGATCGCGGCACATATAAATCGCAATGATTGCCGTGAGGGTCTTGCCTAGACCCATTTCGTCCCCGATCATAGTTTCCTGGAAAGGGCCCTCACACAGCCAATCTGCTTGAGCGGCAGCTTTCAGTTGATAGTTATGCTGTCATTAGCTTTATCTATCCTTTTTGTATCTTAGATCAGTTCAGGATCTCGGAAAGAGGCACCATCAACTCACAGGGAATGAACTGTTCACCTAGTCCGGCGTCACTGAGGGGAGTGGACTCTCTGTTTCGCAGAAAGGTGAGGTTTGGAACTAATATATAGAACGAAACTTTGACGAGGACGGCAAGTGAGAAGGCGGGAATGGATGAGAAGAGCTGCTCTATGGCTAAGGGCTGCCCGGTTCTGTGATGGGAGATATTGGAACCATGCTTAGCTCAAAGTTTGTACGGGCCGTTTTGCTTTATTCGATGATAGATTCTAATTTAAATACACCGACGGGCAGGGTGAGCTAGGAAGACCTCGTTTCTATCTGCAGTTGACAGCGCATAAGAAGATATTGCCCTTCTCCAGGGATTCCTCAATACTGCACAAAAACTATCCATCGACATATATATTAGGCACCACGCTTTCTATTACGATGACTCCTGGGGGGAACAAGAATAGTATTCTTTCCGCCATAGAATTTATATTAAACGTAATCCTAGGATTGACATTACAACGAAGCGCCAATATCTCTGGCTGGGAAAGCCTCGAATCAACATAACCTTTTAGACGATAGACCACCCCAGAAGGGAAGGGTATCAAGTGGATAAAGACAGAACCAAAAAGCTCTATAACAGTCCTTCATGCCAATGCCAAGAATCCTCAGACCCGATATTATGCGATTGTCGAGGCTGAAGATGGGAACCCAGTGCTTTACACGGTACCAGCCCGACACATATTTTTCACGCTGTGTACCCCTGCTGGCTGGACAGTCTCCAGTCACGGCGCAACCGCCAGCCCTGGATTTGGCTGCGCCGACAGCACCTCCGACCCCCGCAGCAGAGCCAACACCTGCGAGAAGCAAGCCAAACGACCTCAGGCCCACGAAGGATTTCACAATGAAGAAGGCCGCGAGACGTCAAGCCATCGGAAGACAAACAGTCTGCCACCGAACTCATTTATAACACAAGGCCAAGGATCATCGAATAACTATGATCTCCGTCATCCCATCGCAAGGGATCAACGTTCGAAAATCCGAGAGACAAGAAGGTCGACGGAGAAGATGGCGATGCCAAGGTCGACGGTGAAGATAGTCTGTTTAGATCGCGAGAGAACACTCCAGAGAAGGCCGAGGACATGCCAGTGCAGTCGTCCTCGTCAAAGCGCGACATGATCAAGCGTGCTCCTGAAGAGCTTGAGCGACTTCAGAGAGAAGCGGACAATGTTGCTCGCCCCTTCTTGCTACCATCTACTTCCTGCCACCGTTGTCTCGTCCTTCCTGTCACCGTCCACCCATGCCGTCGTTGCTCCTTCCTGTCGTTTCTACTTCCTGCTGTCATTGCTCCTTCCTGCCACCGCCACATATTCTTATTGCCGTTACCTCTTCCTGCCGACCATTGCCTCATCATTGTTCAATGCTGCCATGCCGCGCAACATCACTACCGGCAAATAGGGCTCGAAGTTCGTAATATTTTCATAGATCTTCGGATGAGCTGATCGTCTTCCCCTGAATCGTGTCGTTGTAAGAGCCTTCCTCTTCAGTGCTCTCTCGAGCAACATGTTTCCAAGGATCCAATACTGCATGGCCTCATTGGCCGGAACAATCGCCTGTGGCTCGCTCTCCGTACTCTGGAATGGAGAGAGTGATGGTGCTGTGGTGGGTATGTCTTGGTCTATCCATTGCTTCGTGATATCTTTGATATTCTCTGTCCACCCATCAAGTTTGAATACTTGTCATACAAGCCCCACTGGAATGTTTTCCTCGATGTCTCTGGGCTGATGTTTCTACTTCTTGCCACAACCTAGCCCAGACCTATAATTATCGCCAGTGTAATGAAGCTCTGGGACGATACTCACTATAGATTCAACCTCGAGACATGAATATTGACGAGCCTGCACATAAAGCGATGAACAAGGCATAATACCCATTCTTTGAGGAAGTGTTTCCATAAATTGATCTAAGCAGCTTTGCTAAAATCCCGCTCTGTAAACGCCGAATGCTCATTGCGCCCAAACCACCGCCCAGTAACTTACATTGCCCCCCTTACAGCCATAACCTCCCAGTCTTCATCTCACCCTTCCTACCTATTCCACCCACCCCATAATATCTCACACAGTACTGTACACATCACAACCCCCCCATATCCACCTCACCCAGTGCCGCATAATCCAAGAACCCAGCCTCCTCGAAGTCAACCCCCGCAACTCCATTCTCCTGCCCCGCAACCCCAGCACCAGCCTTCTTCATTCTCCTCGGCAGCGCCATCGCGCGGTTCCCAGCCCCGCCCCAAGCCTGACCCGGCTGCGGAGCCTGCGTCTTAGGACTGATCTCAATGTCGGCCCAGCTATACTGCGCCCCCTCGTCGTCCTCAGAGGCGGACGAAGAAGCAGAGAGACGGCGTTTATGCGTCGCAGCAGTGGAGTAGGCACTCAGCGTCGAGCCCTGCGAGCTCATACCCGGGACGTCATCTTCATCCAGCACCTCGTCATCGTCATCCATGTACTCCTCATCCACGGTCTGTGGGGCCTGAACCGCCAGCCCGCCAACCTTCATTATCCCGCAAAACGGCGCTAGCTCCCTCACGGCACCACCTTGTACTTGCTTCACGCGGCGCTTCTGCTGCTGCTGTAGCTGCTGCTGGGGCTTCGACGGGGGCGGCGCCTGGTCGGAGAACAGCGCGAAGGAGCTGTAGGAGCCGGTCTTGTAGCCCTCGGGTACGGATTTGCGGACACGCATGCCGACGTTGAGGAGGCTCGATTGAACGGTCGCAGGGAGGACTGGGGGCGAGGAGGTGTTGCGGATGGTGGGCTGGGAGGGGACGCCGCCCGAGGGGGAGGGGAAGTAGGATGTTATCGAGGATTGGTGGTGTTGGCTGTGTGTGCCGGCGTAGGGCCGCTTGGCTTGGTGGGTTGAGGTTGGCATTGCAGCTCGTGAGGGTAAAGACTGGTGGTATGGGAATGAGTGTGTTTTCGGACTGAGATGAAGATTACTTCATGAGCTTGATTGTTTTGGAGTGGAGAGGTTGAGGATGACGGTGCGGGGTTTGGCGCTGGAGTTCAGGTGAAACCGGATGGGTGGACGATGGCTGGTTCGGGGTACGATTAAATTTGGCTACGATGCGATTGATAAGGGCGTGGATTGGGAGCACGTGAGGAGACAAAGGGATTTGCCTGCGGCAAGCTACACAGCCTTAGCCGCATGAATTACTATGCTACAGGCAAACATTCAATGCAATATATGGCTGTAACCGCAAAAGGGTTGTTAGATTCACTGATATTCAATGCACGCACGCCTGATGCAGAACAGAATTCACCGGGCTCACCGGCATTCAACGCACGGCCGTAGCAAGCCCACAATCACAAACAGTTGCCAGGGTTACTGGCATTCAAAGCACGACTGAGGCAAAGCAGTATTCATTACTCCAGCACAGTTACTCAGAACCATAAGCAACCAGCACAGTTATTCATTCATAACCGTAAGCTACCAGCTACTCAGAACCATAAGCTACCAGCCTAGGCCCCAAGAATACAGCAGATAGGCGTTGTGCTTCCATCCCAATCCCAAGTTTCCACCCTTACATCGCCCACTGTTGCTGTTGCCCATCTTTGGGGAGGTTTCGCCGGTAGTGTGCTGGTGCGAGTCGAAGAAGTAGCGAGGTGTCAAGTCTACTTGCGGCGGAAAGAGCAGCCCTCGGTGAGCCTGGCCTTTCCTCCAGTGGGCTGGCAGAGAACGGTCGAGCAGCCGGCGCAGATGACAACGGTTTGTGCGTGGGAGAAGACGGTAGTGATCGTGAAGCAGCCGGGGCACTTGACGTCCATGAAGAAGGATCTCGGCGCTGGGACGAGGTTCTGCATCGCAATGTCAGTTGAGTGTCCAGTTTCCAGTTTTGTCGGGTGGTGTTTCTAGAGTCGTTCATACCTTCAGCTTGTGCTTGCGCGCTTCGGCAGACGCCGAAGGGTTGAGGAGATCAACAGCGAGGACCATTTTGCCTGATCAGTGTTGGTGATTTTGGCGTGTTGGCGGTGATTGATGGCTCGTTGATGTTGCCGGTGATGTGGTATAGTGGAAAGTTTGGAAAATGCTTGTGGGATATTTTGGAGCTAGTGGGTTAAGCGAAGGCCGCTGGAGACTGGCCTGTTGGCGATTGCGGAGAAATTTAGTGGCGACAGATGAGATAAGCGCGTAAAAAGATGAGTTTTGACGATGGCGAAACGAAATAAAAAAGATAAAATAATGGTATATTTGAAGAGTTATTCTATCTATATACAGTACGATATGCCGACGAAGTTGCCGTTTTGAAAGCTTCGTGTTTGGATTGTTCTGTGACTCTATAGCGCGCCTGACTCGCAGCCTTCTTTCTGACTCTACCAAATTCCGTGACTCTACAACCTCGGTGGCCTTTGCCTCCTCGCGCCTATGGACCATGGTTGTGAATGACGTTTGGTGGTTTTTTGATGGTATGGAGTGAAGATGGAAAGTCTTGAGGGGTAGAAACTCGCAGGTAAAAACCGTGATATCCCAATGTTTTATCAGGGCTTGACGAACAGGACGGTGATCTGGACCAAAACATTCCACAGAGAACCTAGAAACCAATGAAAAATATTTTGAAACCATAGCAATACCACTTTGTAGCCATGCAAAATTAATTCGGAAATCATACAGCAAGATCTATAATTGGGAGGTTCCTTCGAGTGCTACCCCGCCAGGCTCCTAACGGCCCGCCCACTCACCGAATCCCCGTCACAACTGTGTGCGACAGGCAACAGAAACCACCACATACAAACCCCAAAAATGGCGGCCCCCATGGACGAGAGAATCAATGTGCCCATAGACGACCCCAACGCAGACACGGAATGGTAAGCTCTCCTCCGCCCTTTCCAAGCTCTCCTAACACCACCCCTCCAGGAACGATATCCTGCGGAAACATGGCGTCATACCAGAAAAGCCCCCGTCCCCCACGCCCATGATCGAAGAGGCCATCCTCGAAGGCCGCCGACTTGCACACGAGAACCGCCTCGAAGGCAAGGACCTGGATGAGCTGGACGAGCTCGAGGACGACGAGGATGACGCGTTCTTGGAGAAATACCGGATGCAGCGGGTGATGGAGATGAACGCACTCGCGCAGAAGTCTAAGCACGGCACTGTATACCCGTTGTCCAAGCCAGACTACTCGAGGGAGGTGACGGAGGCGTCGAAGAGCGAGGTGGTGCTCGTGAACCTCACGTCTGGGTTGGGGACAAATGTGGAGAGTAGGGTTTTGACGGAGCTGTGGAGGGAGGCTGCGAGGGAGTTTGGGGAGATCAAGTTCTGCGAGATGAGGGGGGATCAGGCTATTGAGGGGTATCCGGACAGAAATTGCCCGACGATCCTGATTTACAAGGATGGAGATATGGTGAAGCAGATTGTGACGCTGGTCTTGTTGAGTGGAGTGAGGACAAACTTGAGCGACATCGATAGCCTGCTCATCGAAGTCGGCGCTGTCAAGAGTAACGACATAAGGATATCGAAACGGAGGAGAGAGGCGGAGGATGAAGCTGAAGCTCCTAAACGCTCAGGACTACGTGGCAGCACCCGCCCAGCGAACGAGGAGGACGATGAAGACTGGGAATGAGACTTGATACCAGTGGGAGATGGGAAACCTGGTCGGTTTTACTAAGTCTATAAGAGCTGGGCTAAAACACGGAGTATGTACATCCTGCAGTTTACTTCGGGAATCATGGAAGACTGGTAGATTGTAAATATTTATCTGTCAGACTGACAGCTCCTACCCGTGCTCAAAGCTTTATAGCCATATAGACCTTGTTACGAGTACCTCCAAAAGAGCAGATGCGGCTAGTTCATTGCTAGTGATAAATTTACGTAGAATGAAGGAAAGGCACGTAATCTATTTCCCGCTCCTGCCCTGCCTATGCAAATGTCTGAAGGAGGGCCAAGGCTGAAAGACAAGGCTGATCGGCGGGGCAAAAGAAGGGTCCAAAGCACGGACGCGTGTCTCACGCGACGTGACTTAGGGATAACACTTCTCATTTCTCACAGCCCTCACGCCACACTCCCATTTCCCACCTAGCATGCATTGAAAAAAACCCGTGCTGCGCAAATGGCCGACGAGCCCTCACTGCCCTCCCTGCCTCGGGGCCTGACCCCTTCCTTCTACAACAGCACAGGCCGCCCCGGAAAGCGCGCCCGGCTGAGCTCGGCGCCCGCATCGAGCGACCCCCCGCTATTTTCGAGCGATGATGATCCCAGCGCCGAGAATTACTCGGATCCGAAGAGGCGGCAGAAGATGAAATATCGAGGGCCGTGGTATAAGCAGGAGCCTGATAATTCTTCTTCTTCTTCGTCCAACAATCAGGGGGAAAGGAAGGGGAAGCGGACGCTGGAGAGGCAGTTTGATAGTGGGGTTTGGTTGGGGAGCGATAGCACGGATGATGATGCGGATTGCGATTTTTTGAAGGGGGCGACGGTTCCGTCGTTTTTGGCGAAGGGGTTGCCGATGGCGATGCGGCCGTCTCCGCTGCGCAGTCGCGTTATTATACCTTCGATGGAATATCCGTCTCAAGAGGATCTAGCTCGCCAGCACATTCAACAGTGCCTGGAGGAAGGCAATGAGGATGTGGATTTATCGTATGTTATCCCCTTATTCAAGACGCTCTATAGACTATAGACTAACCAAGATACTCTAGTGGAAAGGGCCTAACAAGTCTCTCAAATGCCGCCATCAGACCCCTCTCCTCCTTCTCGTCCATCCCGGCTTTGACCCAAGGATCCTACCAAACACTCCTCCCAAGACTGAGGATATTTCTAGCTAGAAACGAACTGAAGCGTTTACCTGGAGAGATATTCAACCTCGAAAACCTGAGCGTGCTAAGCGTGCGCAGCAACCAGCTGACGGAGCTCCCCGCGGCCATCAACCGATTACGGCGTCTCACAGAACTGAACGCCTCAAACAACGCCCTCCGCTCGCTCCCCTTCGAGATGCTAGAGTTATTTTCCTGTCCCAGCAGAATAAAGATCCTTCACCTCCACCCAAACCCCTTCTACGAACCCTCCCTCTCCGACGACAGCACCCCCCCTCTCCTCCCCGTCGAACTCGTCAACGACCAGCGCACATGGGGTTCCCAAACCTGCGACAACCCCGCCCACGACCACCCCCGCCACGCCGAATGGCGCCGCCGCTTCAAGTGCCGCTCCAAAGTCACCTTCTTCGACATCCACGGCAGCCCCGCCAAAGGGCCCGACGCAGCGCCCACGGCGCGGCTCGCCTCCAACGTGCCCTCGCTGCTGGAACTCTGCGTCAAGACGTGGGCCGGGACGCCGAACATGCCGAATCTAGACGAGTACCTAGGCGAAGGCGACGGGGCGTACCCGGAGAAGCTGCAGCGGGTGCTGGACGATGCGCGGAGGCTGCGCGAGACGGAGGCGGTGGAGCGGAAGTGCACGGTTTGTGAGAGGCGGTTTGTGGTGGCGAGGACGGAGTGGATTGAGTGGTGGGAGTTGGGGCAGTCGAAGGCGGGGCCGGTGGCGGAGGGGGGGGAGGTGAGGCCGAGGGATGTGGTGGAGAGCCAGTTGCCGTTTGTGAGGAGGGGGTGTAGTTGGAGGTGTGTTCCGTCTAGGAGGCTAGGGGAGGGAGTGCCGGTGGTTGAGATTGGGAATTGATACCTGTGGTTTAAGCGGTTATAATATATATATGTCTTGGCTGTATTTATGAGTAACTGGATTGTTTATTACGGCCCCAAGTGATTGTTACAAGCCCAAGTGATCGGATGGATTTGATTCACTCATGGTTACAGCAACTGCTGGCTGTTACATGGAGTCCGTCCCTCTTGAGACTTTTGGATGACACGCGTACTACGGATTTTATATGCCGGTGATTATCGCTCCAGCCGTTCCCCCTCGCCGCCTGGAGTAATTATCGTCATCACAGCGATTCCATCATATATGTACACACTCGTTATATCGATCTATCATTCTGACAATGCTGCTGGGCCATGGGGATAAATCATAAATTACCGCCAGCCAGCCCGTATGATCGTTAAACCCCAACCAATGAGATCGCGAATCCAGGATATGACGAGTAGTTCATCGCTCTCCTATTCACGGTTAGGTCTTGCATAAGCACCCAAGTTAAGCTGCATATTTATTGGTAGGGGACGGGAGGAAGCTGCAAGCCCTTTTTGGGAACCGCTTTGAAAATGCACGAAATGCACACCTCCCCTCCTAACGACTTTGTGATTCTTTCATGGGACGACGATAAGCCTTTGTCGTCGTGGCCCAAGACCTGTAACTCATGCACCATCCCACCGCACAACACCAGGTTACACATCTCTCGGATAACCAGTCCCGGCTCCTCGGACCTGTCAGACGTACGTACACGCCTCGCGGGGTGCCAACAGAGGCAGAGATGCGGAGCAACGTCTCTTTTTGAGCCCTGGTGTCTGCACCCTCCTCTGGCTCGCTCTTGGTGGCTTTTTCACCAAGCAAGACGCAGGCACGTTCGGGAGTTGCGACGATGGGGAGTCTTATTGGTCGGGCCGCGCTTGGTGTGATGGGAAAAGGCTCGTTCGTGCATGAGTGGTGTGGAGAGAGGGAGGGCGGAAATGGTAATGGTGGCCCCTATCACTAGATCCTGTGCGGTGTGGCGGGGCTTATAGGGGTTGGCGTTGTGATTATCATCACTGTGGACAACGATGGCTTGTTAGACGGCTTTTTAGTGTACAGAATCCTGCGTTCTCGCAGAGCAGTGACCTATATATTCATCGCAGAGTTTCAAAGTGCTGTACTGTCCTATCCTGTCCCGTCCCGTGCTGAGCTGGTGGACGGATATAGCGCACATGAAATTGGGAAGGGGGAATAACAACTTTTGTTTCTATACAAGGCTTCATACGAGTCTGTGCGTGAATAGTGATCTACGCCCGTTGAGATTACCATACATTACCATACCATGCCGTGGCTTACGCACTGGAGTCCTCTGGATCCTCTGGGTTTTTTTGATGGGGATATAACGCAGTAACTAACTGACTTCTAAGAGCCTGCTGCATGAATATGGGATGAACTAGGATGAACGAGCCACGTCGGACATATTGTACTGTACTGTCCTGTACTGTACTCTACGTCGAGGAATGACAGAGAATTGTATATGCGACTATACACTATGCGACACTATACACAACGGTGGGATTACACTAGACGCAAACGGTCGTGTTACGGCCGCCGCCCTGGTCTTTCTTGACTGGACGACTTGACCCTTTCCTGATATGATAGCGTTTCAGAAAGCTGGGGGAAGGCCCGGGAAGGCCCAAAGGGTTGAACGACACGAGCCAGCTCAGGGGTTACATACAAAAATGTACTATGCCATTTACATAGTCCCTATCGATAGAGGAAGAAAAGAAAAAAAAAATCCAGAATCATGAGAACGAGTGTTGGCTTATTTGTTAATTCATGACTCTAAATGCGCTATTCATTATTCATACTTTCGATCCTGTCGCATATCTAAATATCTCTCGCTCATTTCCTTTCGTCGTGGCTGTTGTTGTAGAGTGTTTTCTCGTGATCGACTCCTTGGAAAGGTAATTATAACTTGGCGAGTTACCGGCCACCCTTGGAACCATCCATCCATCTGAGGCCCCCCCGTCACCCTCACCTTTTACGAACTACGAACTTCCGCCATCTTTCTCCCAACCTCCCGACGACGACGGCCCCGTTTTGTTAGAGACATCGACTGCCAGTCTGTGGGGGACATTCAGAGACATCACTCACCTAATCAGTCGCAGATCACCCACCGACATAGTTACGCCTACCACGCGTGCGCGCACTCTAATCCAGGACCCCGTGCCAATTCCCAGCCATCTTCCACCACAACCAACCCTCGACGTTTTTTCGCGACTCCCTCCACAACACCAAACCCTCATCGCAAACAAAACACCGAACACCGACATTGAACACTGCATACCCGACCTCGAAGCCTGCATCCTCCCCTTTCGGCGCATTGGCATAGATCACGCAAGTCGTCCGCCCGGGCGCGGCAACAAGAAGGTAATACGACAAGCGACGACGAAGACGACGACGACCACAAATAATGGCTTTCCTCTTCAAGAGCAAGAAGAACCAGGAGAAGGCCGCTGCGGCGACGAAGGCGGAGCAGAATGGTTCGGTCGCGGGATCACAAGCGTCGCTGCATGGCGCCAATGGGCGAGGGTCGAAGGACGAGAAGGATGGGCTGACGCTGAGCCAGACGCCGACGCCGACGGGGAGCGTCAACAACTCGATCAATTCGTTCCACGGCAATGCGCCGAGTCCGGACCTCAAGGGGCCGGTGAGGAGAGGGACGGGCGGCTTGGAACAGTCATCGGATTTGCCAGTGAGTTGTTCCTGGGTGCAAGGTCGCATTGGAAATGCGTGTTTCCCTGATATAACCGCTGACACTGAACGTAGCTACGAAACGCAACTGCGCCGGCTGTGCAGCCTGTGAATCCAGCTCCGAATACAGCGTTATACCCTTGGACGTATCGAAAGTTGACCTTCACGTCGTCGCATCCGAGTCCGTTCCCCCGATATGGCGCGGCCGTCAACTCGGTGTCCTCGAAGGACGGTGATATTTATATAATGGGAGGCTTGATCAACAGCTCGACTGTTAAGGGCGACCTATGGTTGGTAGAAGGTGGAGGAGGAAATATGGCCTGCTACCCGCTGGCGACGACCGCAGAGGGACCAGGACCGAGAGTTGGCCATGCGAGTTTGCTTGTGGGAAATGCTTTCATTGTCTATGGTGGTGATACCAAGATGGACGACAGCGATGTGCTGGATGAAACCTTATATCTCTTGAACACCTGTAGGTCTCACCTCTCCTCAACTGCACCTTTTTACTCATGATATATACAGCTACACGTCAATGGTCGAGAGCTGTACCTGGTGGCCCAAGGCCCGCGGGAAGATACGGACATTCCCTGAACATCGTCGGGTCGAAAATCTACGTGTTTGGTGGTCAAGTGGAGGGTTACTTTATGAACGACCTGGTTGCATTCGATCTCAACCTACTTCAAGTACCGACCAACCGCTGGGAGATGCTGATCCAAAATGATGAGATGGCGACTGATGGAAGCATCCCGCCTCCACGTACTAACCACTCCATTGTCACATGGAACGAGTGTCTTTATCTGTAAGTTATCAGAACCTCTGTATGCAAACTACGAAGCTAATTCGCGCCAGATTCGGTGGCACCAACGGGTTCCAGTGGTTCAATGATGTTTGGTGCTACGACCCAGTACCAAACGCCTGGACCCAGTTAGACTGTATAGGATACATCCCAGCACCTAGAGAAGGCCATGCGGCGACCATAGTAGACGATGTCATGTACGTTTTCGGCGGACGCACTGAAGAGGGCGCAGATCTTGGTGACCTGGCGGCCTTCAGGATCTCAAGTCGTCGTTGGTATACATTCCAGAATATGGGCCCATCGCCGTCCGCACGATCCGGCCACAGCATGACCGCGTATGGAAAGCAGATTGTTGTCCTCGGAGGAGAGCCCAGCACGGCATCGCGAGATGCGGCTGACCTGTCTGTGGTTTTCCTGCTCGACACATCCAAGATCCGATACCCCAACGACCAGATGATCCAGCAGACCCCGGCTGGGGAGCAGGTTGCTGGCCGCAGGCCGAGCGACGCAGATAGAAGACTCATGGGTTCGCGCGGCCCTATGGATGGCCCGCCCGATATGAAGAGGCTCAATGGTGCACCGGCAGCACGCTCAAGCGTTATGGGACAGCAGAACATGTATGGTGGCCGGCCGAATGGGCCGCCGGGAGTCGACGGAATGGATATGGACAGAGGTAGCCCGGGCCCGGGTGCAGGTCCTCTGCAGGGCCTAGGTATAGGCTCAAAGTTACCTCGTGCATCGCTGATGCAGGCACCGGCTGGGCCGCCCCCTCAAGGAATGGCTCCTAGTAGACCCAACGGCGCACCGCAACAAGGTAACCCATTCCGTGGAAAGCCGCCGCCACAAAGCAGAGGCTTCGGCCCTGGCCTCGACACCTCGATGCGAAGCCAGTCACAAGAGAGAAACCCAGGAAGTAGGGGATTGTCTCTGTCTCCTCGCGATAGCCCTACCAGCAACGGACAGCGCGGGCCAATAGCAGCCGCTCCGATTGTTGTTGCCAAGCAGGAGGTTGTCAAGCAGGAGGTCAATGAGGCGCCACCTACCAATATGCAACAGGCGTCTGTGGAGCTACCTCGATCAGGATCAAAGTCTCGTCACCCGCAGGGCTCGTTAGGGAGTATCCACGAGGGGACTTTGAAGAGTGTCAACAACCGATCTGGTTCCCCACCACCGCCTTCGAGACAAGGGAGCAACTCGACAAAAAACAAGTCGGCGAGGAACTCCCAAACGGTCTCATTACTCAATGAGCTTGATAATCTCAGGAACCGCAATGCCTGGATGGCTTCGGAGCTCGAGCTCGCTAGAAAGTCGGGATACACACCGGGTGGCACTCCAAGCTCTATCCTCGACAACCGGATATCGACGTCGTTTTCTGATGCCGAAAGGCCATTGATCGAAGCCCTGATCGCCATGCGCTCCGAACTTTCTAGTGTACAGGGATCTATCGACCAGCAAGCAATTATTGCTGCCAAGAAGATTGCAGAAGTGGAGAAGCAGCGCGATGCTGCTGTCAGTGAAGCAGTGTATGCAAAGGCAAAGCTTGCCGCCCACGGGGGTAGCCAAACCAGCACACCGCAGCTGGATAACGATTCGAGAGATACAAACTCGATATCTGGTGATCGCTCAACCGATGTTGCACGAAAGCTCGCTGTAGCATTAAACGCGCAATCGAGTCTCCAGAAGAATATCGACAGTCTGACTGCGGAAGTGGAGGCAGAGGCCAATGGCCGCAAACTTGCAGAGGAGACTGCAAGTATTGCCCAGGCTCGCATCGCAGAGCTGGAGAGCTATAAGCAGAAGAATTCCTCGGAAGTTGAGAGCTTGAAGGCTGAGCTGCACCACGTCCACATGGAAGCCAGGGAACAGTCTATCCTGTGTGCTGAGGCAGTCGCCAAGGCGAACCTCCTACAGGTTGATAGAGAGACCTTGGAGGGACAGCATAATGAGCTCCTCGGGACATCAAAGGACCACAGTGAAACTTTCGGGTCTCTGAGACAAGCTATCGCCGCAGCGCACAGCATGAAGGAGCACCTCGAGCGCAAGGTGGAGGAAGAGCGCAGCCAGCGCGTGTCTCTCGAGGATAAGCTGCGCAGTCTTCGCTCTGAACATGAGGAGCGTACTTCCGAGCTCGAAACTGCAAGCCAGCGTCTGCGCGATGCTGAGGAAATTGCCGACAAGCATGCAACAGAGGCATCAAGCCTTCGACTGGCTGTCATGTCTGGCCTAGACAAGGTGTCGACGAGGGATGTGTCGATGAGCCCTACTTCTGGAGGCGAGAAGATCGCCACTCTCCAGGCTCAAGCTGAAGCTGCCAACGTCTTGGTGCGCAAGTATCAAACCGCTGCCGACTCGGCGTCGGAGAAACTCCGAAGTGCAGAGGAGCGCATTGCTGGTCTTGAGGCATACCAAGAGCAGGTGAGCCGTGAAGGCATGAGCATCCGCAAGCAGCTCCAGTCTACCATGAAGGAGGTCCAGACTCTGCAGGCTGCCAACTCGGAGATGAAGCACCAGATTGCGAACCAGCAGCTCGAGACCAACGCTGTGCACGTCCAACACAACACCCTGAAGGACCTGCTCCAAGAGCGTGGCATCAGTCCGATAACAGCGGCGCGAGCACGTGGCTTGAACAGCCCGCAGATGCGTTCGGATTCACCAGAACAGAACCGCCTGCGTGAGCTTGAGCAGCAGCTACTGACATCGCAGCAATCTCACGAAGAGACAAAGCAGCTCCATGCTTCCCAGTCACAGGAGGTTGAGGGCACATACCGCGAGAAGCTTGCTCAACTAGAGAATGACTACCAGTCCGCCGTCCACTACGTGAAGGGCACCGAGAAGATGCTCAAGCGGATGAAGGACGAGCTCTCGAAACTGAAGGGCGAGAACGGACGCCTAAAGGCCGAAGTCGACGGAGCGAGGTCCAAGGCCGAAAGCTCCGCTGAACCCACCGAATGGGAGCAAGAGAAGGAGGCCCTCCGCCACCAAATCTCGAACCTCCAAGCCGAGATCCAGACCTCGCGCTCCGAGATGGAGAGCCAGCTCTCCGACGTGCGCAAGGAACTCGAGACCACCAAGGCCGACCGCGAGCGTCTCACCGAGGCGCACGACCAGGCGCAGCGCCAGATCACCACCCACTCCGAGCAGTCGCGCCTCGACCTCGACCAGCTGCAGCAGGAGAACGCGAACCTGGAGAAGCGCGCCCTGGACGCCGAGCAGAAGGTGTCCCTCCTCCTCGACCAGGTCGAGTCCTCAGTCGACAACTACCGTCGGCAATCGCACCTCCTCAGCGACGCCGTGGCCAGCGGCGCCAAGGCCGGCGGCGGACACACCCGCAACCTCAGCGACATCGACAGCGTCTCCGGGGAGTCGCTGTACAGCGACACGACGGAGCGGGCCAACGACCGCAACTCGATGGCGCTGGACAGCCTGGCGTCGGAGCTCGAGACGCTGCGCACGCACTGGGAGACGACGAATAAGAATTACCGCCAGTCGACGAGCTTTGAGACCGAGAAGGGCGAGGGCGACGAGGGCCAGAGCCCCGAGCAGCACGGGCTGAGCAATAGTCTTGCGGATTGGCGGAAGCGGCTTGATTCGGCTGAGGCGGAGACGAGGGTTAGGAAGGGGAGTGGGGAGGGGGCGGCGTCGCCTACGAGGGCGGGGGGGAATGTGTTTTGAAGGGAGGGGGGGGATGATTTGATATGATGTTTACGTTTACCACGCTCACAATCCTCTTGTCATGATACTTTTGCTGCTGAGCAATTCTGGCCTTGTTTGTATATTGATGGAATTTGAACGGGGGGTTGGGGGAGGATGATCTGGGGGATAAAATGGAATGGGAGACGATGTTCCGTTGTTGCTCTGTTTGAGGGTTCCGACTATATCCCGTGGCGTCTGATTTTTTCGAATGTTTCTGTTTGCTATCTGTTCCTGCTGTTTTTTGTCATTGTTTTTGTTGTTCTCGTTTTTTTTCTGTTCGATATCTGGATCTACAACCAACACCTGCACATTACCCCCCGGGGCTTGCCCGCCGCGGCACCCCGTAACGGAGCTGTTTGAGTTTTTATCGAATTTTATATTTCTCTGTTCGTGGGATCTCAGGTCGGATTGGAGAGAAGGGAGGAGATATTCCACGTCCTTTGCTATAGCTGATTGAACTCGAACTCGGGCGCAAAGTGAAGGAGAGAAGAAGGAGGAGGAGGAGAGGGAACAAATGTACCATACAACAACCAACGCGGAGCCAAAGACCCCAATCAACGGATGGACAGAGGCTACTGGGCTTAACTAGCACACACACCACACCGCGGTAGAATTTTTATAAAGGAGTTTGGGGTGGTTTAATAGCAGAGATGGATTGATTTCGGAGAATGCGTTTTTTCGGTTGCCATGTGATATGTGTGTGTGTTCATGGCCTTGTGGTGTTTTCTTGTGCTCCCCCACCACCATTGGTTGTTCCCATGATCTTGGGGAATATGATATTTTATAAATACCCCGCAGCATAGTAGTATAGTAGTATAGTAGAATAACCCCGGCGGAGTTTGAATTGTACCTCCTTCCCTCTACGTGCCTGAGCATCATGAGCGCCTACACAAGCCGAGATGGGCCTTTTCCTTCCCTCCTTCCCTCCCTCCTTCCTTTCTTTCGATAATTCGACAGGTTAAGCGCCGAGATGGCTGTCGTGCTCCACACACTGCACTATGGATAACATGCACTGTACTATACAGACAGTATTCACGTGTCCCGCTCCCTTCCTGATAATCCCTACTATCTACACTGCACCTGCCAAATTGCAGCTCCTCCCAACTAGCGCGAGCGCGGGGGGTCTGTTTGGATATACCGCCGACCTCAACGCAGCCGAGGTGAGCTGGGGAAGAGGGGTATATATTAATGAGGTGCTGGTGGTGAGGGGTACTACTATCAAAGCCAGTCTACTCTCCTCTGCTCCGTTATACAGCTGCACTTTACTTCATTAAATACGCTACCAGGGTGGGGGAGCTCCTCGCATATACCGCACTGCACTACACTGCACTATCTGTAGACCCGCGGTCAGGCGGCGGATGTGAGACGCGATCGTCAGCGTGGGGGGAGCTGAGACGAGACAGGACGGCGTCATTGCCTGAGCGGTGTCTGTCCTGTTTACCCCAGCTCAGCGCGGTGTAGATAGTCTCCTCTCCTCTCCTTTACTATCCCGTCCTCTCCTTCAGCATACTCTACTATCCTATCCCATCCCATCCCATCCCCCTATACCATTCCAGAACGCCTATTTTAAGCCCACCACCAACCCAGCCGCCCACAACCCAAAACAGCCTCCCATATGCCTTGGGCGCGCGCGGCTGCGGCCTGTGGCTGTAGCTCGTTAGTATACTCCCCTCTACACTGCATGTAGCACGGGATGGGCGCGTGCGTGCGTGCGTGTGGTATGCTGAGTAAAGCCCGCGTTCAGTGGTGTGGTTGTGGCGGCCCGCCGGAGTGAGTGGGGGCTTGGCTGTGGTATGTCTGGGTTTGTCTGGGTTGGGTTGCGCTGGGCTGGGTGCGGGTTTGGGGCTGGGGCTGGGTTCGGGGTTTGAGGTGAAGGGGATGGGGATGGGGAAGGGGAAGGGGCTGTACGTGTGTATATGCGTAAATGGAAGGAACGATGGATGGGAGGGACGGTAAGTACGTACGGCTTGTATAGTATAGCTGAGGTTTCTACGTATAGACAAGAAATTTCTTGTTAAAAAACCCCCGACGGCAACACCGCGCGGCGCAGAACGGCATCTCCGTCGCCACCACCGCCCACCGCCTACCGCGCATCACCGACGACGCGGCGGGGAGGCGCATAGCATAATTGAGACCGGGCACATCAGACCCCCTAGAGCTAGACTGATGATAGAGCCGATGGACGCAGACCCAGACCCAGCTGGATATGGGCTCAGACGCACGGGATGGGGGGTTGGGTGCGGCGGTACAGCGGCGGCGGTATAGCGGCGGGGCCTGGTGGGGGAAGGGGGTTGGTGTATGGTATGGGTGTGTACTTGGGGAGAGGAGAGGCGGTGGTGGTTTGATGGGCGGCTGTGAGGGGTTATGGAAGGGGTTGTGAGTGGTTTTTATTTGCCTCATGGGCGTGTTGCTGCGGCGGTGGTATGGTGAGTTGGTGGTGGGTTTGTGAGGGCTGGGGATGATGGGCTGAGTGGCCGTATATGCGTACAAACCACGCAAAGGGCGTGATTGATGGGATGATGCTCCAGTACATACCTGTCATATCGAGAGTGCTGGGCATGGCGGGCACGGCGTCTAAAACAGACCAGTGCCGTCGGTCCAATACACTGGCACGGCAAATGCGTATAATATTGTACGTATACTTTATATTGAATGTATGTACAGCCCAGCCTCAGCCTAGTCCCGGACGCGGATATCTTCATCCCTTGCATCTGGATGTTATCCTTACTACTCCTGGATACCATACCTGCACGGCATGGCATGGTATGGTATACGCGGACAAAGACAACGACGCCTTTAGAGTTAATCCTTCCGTTAGAGTTACTCGTTATACGCCCTCCCGACTATGGCGGCAGTGCCACGCCCTTTGTGTGGTGTTGTACTCTGCAAGGCTGGCTTTAAGGCGTCCTTTCCTTCCTCCTCCTCTAATTTCTTGGTAATCTCAAAGGACTCATGCCTTGGATGTGATGGGATGAAAGGGGAGGGAGGGGAGGCTGTCAAAGGCATGGCATGGCTGTGACCGTGACCTTGTCTATGGCCATACATATACATACTCCGTACGTACAAACAAGGAAGGCCGCACCCGTCTATACTGTAAACCTAATTGTGGTATGTGCCGTGTGTGAATGTATGGTTAGTAGAGTACTATATATGGTTACTATAGCAAGTAGAGACTACTGTGTTATATGGCTACTACAGTAAGAACGGAGTAAGTTACCGTTCGCTCTTTCTGTCCGTACTCTACTCGTCCCCGCGCTCTCGCCCTTTCAACCACACGCTGGACGACACGAGCGTGGTCATCCCAGAGAGTGAAGGTACGGAGGAGAGGAGAGGGGAGGGGAGGGGAGGGGATGGTACTTGGGGGGTACTTGCAAGAACTAGAAGCACAGTTTGCCGCATAATCCTGAAATAGCCTGTCTCTTCGCTCTTGGTCTCTTGGTCGGTCTTCCGTACTTCTTCTACTGTATGTACTTGCTATTTGCTATATTGAATTTTACTATACTGTAGTTTACTTTACTTTACTTTACTTTACTTTACTTTACTTTACTTTACTTTACTGTATATACTTCTGAATAAAGAACATCGTGAGATTCATCTCTTTGTTACCGCCGCACACAATCCTCTGTACATACTAGTATAATATACTGTACTGTAATACCGTACACACAAAGAATCATTCCGCCAACGGAGTATTTCCAAACTCTCCGATTACAATCAGACATCAGACATCAGACATCAGATACACAAAGATAACTCTCACATCTCACATTAACAGCCTATTATCGTCGTCGCTTGTCGCTCTGTTACAGGTTACATACATACATAACAAGCCCGGTTTAGTCTGAATGTATTGGAGGGAGTACATTCACCGTGGCCTCTACTCTGCTCGCTAATGCTCCACTATTCTCCTGCCGCCTGAGCCCCCCCCCCGCCGCCGCCGCCTGAGCCTCTAACAGCCTCTAAGCAGCCTCCCTCCTCCTGCCTCCTCACTAGAATCCAAAAGTCACTCACAAGTCACTCTCCCACCACCCACCACTCACTGCCCGCTTACGAACAAAAAGCCTTCTTCCACCCTTTCCACCCTTTCCACCCTTTCCACTCTTTCCACTTACAGATCCAATACCCACCGGCCCGCTTCGTTTCTTCTCTTCCCATCCCTCACCACACACCACACGCTACTACCCTCACCACCACCACCACACCACCACACTACTCTAGTTCCATCTCTCTCCTCCTCTACTCGATCATCCTCAACTCTACCCAAACCTCACCGCTACCTCCTCTCCCATAACGAGGCTCTAGAGGTCCTCTTTACCCAACTTCAAACCAACAACATCATCATCTTTCGTCAAAACTCAACTTCTTCTTCTTCTTCTTCTTCTTCCTCCCATACAATACTTCCCCCATCACATCTCTTCCTCACGTCAAACCCACACCACCCACAATCCATCCATCTTCCATCAACAACACTACACCCCGCCCCCGAAGCATATGCGCGTTGACCCAACTACGACATCCTCAAAACAACCTCAACAGCATACATCGAGACTCGTATTGGATCTAGAGATCCGGTACACAGAGTCCATAGTTATTCAAAATGGCTACTATGGTGAATCCACCCGCTTCCAAGTCGAAATCCAACCCTCTGGTTTATACTCCCTTTCCTCACCCTCCAACGGGCAACCCTATCCTCCCCCCCGATACGTGGGGCCTGGCTCGAGCTGCACAGCCGGTGGACTTGCTCTCTGCCTCTCAGGAAGGCACACCGCAAGCCCTCACCGTGACTCTGACCCGTCGTGCTCCTTTCTTTCTCGCTGCAACAAGTGTTATATCTCTTCATCTAGTGTACTAATAGCTAACCTATGTATGCGTTGCAATAGGATCTCCTTGTAGGTAACAAGTACCGCATCGTCCGCAAGATTGGCAGCGACATTTATCTCGGCAAGAACATTACCACTGATGACGACGTCGCGATCAAGCTCGAGAGCCTCAATGCCAAGCACCTCCAGCTCAAACATGAGAATGATGTCTACAAGTCCCTAGCCGGCGGTGTCGGGATCCAGTTCGTGCACTGGTTCGGAACCGAGTGTGGTTACAATGCCATGGTTCTCGATCTCGGACCCAGCTTGGAAGACCTGTTTATCTACTGCAACAGGAAGTTCTCGCTGAAGACCGTCCTGCTCCTGTTCGACCAGATCATCCCCCCTATCGAGTACATTCACGCAAAGTCCTTCATCCACCGTGATATCAAGCCCGACAACTTCCTCATGGGCATCGGCAAGCGTGGCAACCAGGTCAACGTTATCGATTTCGGTCTGGCCAAGAAATACCGTGACCCCAAGACTCATTTCCACATCCCATACAGAGAGAACAAGAACTTGACTGGTACTGCCCGTTATGCTTCCATCAACACCCATCTCGGTGTCGGTATGTATATATCCAAATCCCTCTTACTGTACAAATCTAACCCCCACCAAGAGCAGTCTCGCCGTGACGACATGGAGTCACTCGGATATGTCATGCTCTACTTCTGCCGTGGATCCCTCCCATGGCAGGGACTCAAGGCTGCAACCAAGAAGCAGAAGTACGACCGTATCATGGAGAAGAAGATGACCACCCCGACTGAGGTTCTCTGCCGTGGATTCCCCAACGAGTTCGCCATCTACCTCAACTACACTAGGTCCCTCCGCTTCGACGACAAGCCCGATTACTCCTACCTCAGGAAGATCTTCCGTGACCTCTTCGTCCGTGAGGGTTTCCAGTACGATTACGTCTTCGACTGGACTGTGTACAAGTACCAGAAGAATGCCCAGGCCATTGCCCAGGCTGCTGGTAACACCCCAGGTGCGGAGGAAGATGAGAAGCAGCACCGTACTCGCACTAATGCCGCTACTGCAGGCCAGCCGACGCCGCAGCAGGCATCTACCGCTTCCAAGCCCGGGGCTATCTCTACCACCCGCCGCAAGGTCATGGAGCGTGGCGCCAGCGGAGCAGATACCCCCGAGACGAACCGAGCCGTTGGTGGGAGTGATAGGATGTGAGTGACTTTGCCGAATCCGGTTCCTTGTAAGGAATCTTTTTTCCTTTCCTTCGCGTTTGGTGCTTTATTGTCGCTAGCCGCGAGAGGAATACTATGCTGACTGGATGGCTGACGCTACAGTCTCCGCAAATAGGCTCCGCTCCGCCTCCAAGGGTGTCGTGACTAGCACTGGCCTAGGCGCACCTGCCACTTACCGAGTAAAGAGAGATGAACCGCCTACGCAGCAATGGTACTGAATGTTTTCGTTGGACGACACTCTACGACTCAAATTCGAGATATTTTGTCTTGGCCCAGAGTCACTCTCGTGGCTTGCATCCGCTTGTCACGGTGTGGCCTGTGTAACAGCTCGATTACACGCACACGCTACTCATATCTTATGAATTGTCTTGTTTCGCAATCGGCTCAGGCTCGACTTTATCGATTATTACATGTCTCGTCAGTTTTGGACTTCATGGCTATTGGCTCGCTCGTTACCTGCATTTGGCAGGGCAAATCAACGACGATCAGAGCCCCATGAGTTTCAAGCTTTCGAACGGCACTTCGATGGCGTCTGCAACTTTTGAAGATCCGCCCGCAATGATCCATCATTGTTACTGTTGACTCCCACTTTGGAGCAACATCGACTTCATAATTACTGAATGGCCATCGATATAATGATACGCAACTAAGAAACCAGGGGAAGCTCGGATCTGGAACATGGCACGCATACGACCATCACCATTGTCAATCCCCGGCCACGGATGCGCAGCCAGTTACGGACCAGCTTTCCACCAGAACAGTTTTCGTTTTATTATTTTTCCTGTTTTTTTCTTTTCCGAATTACTTTTTTCCAGCGTGGCGCGCCCCCGTCCCTTACTTTAATACGACGGAAGCGGAAGCAGAACTTTGTCCAGGAAAGGGGTGCATTCAACAAGGAGCAACAACTCTCATTCGCGGCCCTACGTCTTGTCTCATTCCAACCCCCGACCACTCAACTTGAACATATGAATTTGTGGCGACCGTCAATATCAACAGGGGAGGCACGGCTATTACTGGAATGGATGCCGGCTTGTGGGGAGGTCTCTTTTTTCTGCTTTTTTCATTTGGTCATGCACAACGTTTCCTTAGCTAGCCGTTCATTATTGTTTTCGATCAGGGAGGAGAGCGGTGCAAGGGGGGGGGGGTGCGCGGTGGCGCTCAGGGGGGGAAGTGGGAATAGATGCAGGACGTGTAGAGTCGGTGGAAAGGGCACTCCTGTCTCGACTTTTTGCTCTCCCCTCGTTGACTTTTTGCACCATCGAAGCTCTTGTCAGGGAATTTTTTATTACACACACAACTCTACTCTATCGTGCTTTTCTGGGGAGGGATTAGGGGCTAGCTCTAGGTTTTGGAGGGCGGTGGGTCGCGCGCGCGTGTTGCCTCTTTTTGTTAGGGGTGTGCGCTGTGTTGTTGTCTACTGCTGGCTGAGCTTGGGGGTGGCTGCTGAATTAAGAAAATTGCTTTTACTACTTTATTGGGTTTTTATTTCTTGGCTTGTGCTGCTGTGTGTGTGTTTGATGCAATGTGATGTGATATGATGTGGCGTGATATGTGATGTGTGATGCATGCTATTTGTGACATGTTGCTACCCCTCACTCTGGTGATTAATCGGGGAAGTCGTCGTTACCTTATGGTGAGAGTAGGGTGATGTGAGGAAAGGGATATGAGACTTGTGCTGTAGAACTATTTAGTAAATTTGTTGATTTAAAATAATATTAACGATATATATATATATATATTATAAAAGGGGGAGTTTTTATCTTAGTGGGTTTTATATGTTATTTTAATATGGTTTTACAAAAGATAAATTGAATACCTCCACAACAAGCATTTAGAAACCTATTTCATATATGAACAGCGTAGTAGATAGACAAAAGGGGCAGTCAGACCATGATGAATTCAACACGATCAAAATATAACTCCATCTAAAATGGCAAAAAGAATAATTCCGGTACCGGGAATCGAACCCGGGGCTACCCGGCTCCAAATTTGAAAGCGGGTTATGTTAACCCCTACACTATACCGGAGGGATAATCTTAGAGAGGACGCTCCTATCCGGGTACACATTCATCCGCATAAACTGACTACAAAAAACGCCAAGAGCTCACTCGCCTAATTATGAGGCCCACTGGATACTGGCGACGTCGCGAGATTCCAGGGCGGCCCATACCGCCAGACCATTCCGCAAGTTTGACGGCCCCTCACACCTCCAAACTTGCAAATTCGTGACGCTGAGGAGCTTACCTCACCATCATGAGTTACAGCAAGAAAGATGAAGACGGAGACCAGGCCCTCATGAAGGTGGACCGCACCTCCGTCTTCCAAGAAGGTGAGTGAAAGCAGCAGCTGAACCCCTCGAACCTCCCCCCGAGAGCTCCCCCTTAAGCTAACCTCACTCTCACCACAGCACGATTATTCAATTCCTCGCCCATCCAACCGCGAAGATGCCGAATCCTGCTCACCAAGATCGCGCTCCTGCTCTACACGGGCGAGAAGTTCCCCACCAACGAAGCCACGACCCTCTTCTTCGGCATCTCGAAGCTCTTCCAGAACAAAGACGCCAGCCTGCGGCAGATGGTGCTCCTGGTCATCAAGGAGCTCGCCACCTCGGCCGAGGACATCATCATGGTGACCAGCACTGTGATGAAGGACACGGGCGGCGGCACCGACGCCATCTACCGCCCCAATGCCATCCGCGCGCTCTGCCGCATCATCGACTCCACCACCGTCCAGAGCATCGAGCGAGTCATGAAGACAGCCATCGTGGACAAGAACCCCTCCGTCTCGGCCGCCGCCCTCGTCTCCTCGTACCACCTCCTCCCCATCGCGCGCGACGTCGTGCGGCGCTGGCAATCCGAGACGCAGGAGGCAGCCGCGACGACCAAGTCCTCCGGCGGGTTCTCGCTGGGCTTCTCGTCCTCGGCGTCGTCGATGCCGGTCAATAACTCGACCATGACGCAGTACCACGCCATCGGGCTGCTGTACCAGATGCGCGTGCACGACCGCATGGCGCTGGTCAAGATGGTGCAGCAGTTTGGCGTCGCGGGCGCGGTCAAGAACCAGGCTGCCATTGTGATGCTGGTGAGGCTGGCGGCGCAGCTGGCGGAGGAGGATCCGTCGCTGAGGAAGCCGATGATGGTGCTGCTGGATGGGTGGCTGAGGCATAAGAGCGAGATGGTGAATTTTGAGGCGGCAAAGGCGATCTGCGATATGCGTGATGTTACGGATGCGGAGTGCATCCAGGCTATTCATGTGCTGCAGCTGTTCTTGACTTCGCCGAGAGCGGTGACGAAGTTTGCGGCTATTCGCATTCTGCATAACTTTGCGACGTTTAAGCCGCAGGCTGTTAACCCGTGTAACCCGGATATCGAGCTGCTCATCTCGAACAGCAATAGGTCGATTGCTACGTTTGCTATCACGACGCTGCTCAAGACGGGCAACGAGGCTAGTGTCGACCGCCTGATGAAGCAGATCTCGGGATTCATGTCTGAGATCACGGACGAGTTCAAGATCACCATCGTCGAAGCGATCCGCACGCTCTGCCTCAAGTTCCCGAACAAGCAGGCGGGCATGCTCGCCTTCCTCAGCGGCATCCTGCGCGACGAGGGCGGTTACGAGTTCAAGCGCGCGGTGGTGGAGAGCATGTTCGACCTGATCAAGTTCGTGCCCGAGTCCAAGGAGGACGCGCTGGCGCACCTGTGCGAGTTCATCGAGGACTGCGAGTTCACGAAGCTGGCGGTGCGCATCCTGCACCTGCTCGGCCTCGAGGGCCCGAAGACGTCGCAGCCGACTAAGTACATCCGCTACATCTATAACCGCGTCGTGCTCGAGAACGCCGTCGTGCGCGCGGCGGCCGTGACGGCGCTGGCTAAGTTTGGCGTCGGGCAGAAGGACCCGGAGGTCAAGCGCAGCGTTACGGTGCTGCTTACCCGCTGCCTGGATGATGTGGACGACGAGGTGCGCGATCGGGCGGCGCTCAACCTGCGTCTCATGACGGAGCCGGACGAGATGGCGGATCGCTTCATCAAGAACGAGAATATGTTCTCGTTGCCGTACTTTGAGCACCAGCTCGTCATGTACGTGACGGCGGAGGATAAGTCGATCTTTGATAACCCGTTCGATGTGTCGACCATCCCTGTTGTCACGAAGGAGCAGGCGGATGCGGAGGATCGCACCAAGAAGCTTACGACTGCCACGCCGACGCTCAAGGCGCCCAAGGCGGGCCCGACGAAGACGGCGCAGTCGGGCGCGGAGGCCCAGGCATCGGCTTCGGAGGCGGCGCAGAAGTACTCGCAGCAGCTGCTCGCCATCCCGGAGATGCAGAGCTACGGCGCGCTCCTGAAGTCGTCGCCCGTCGTCGAGCTGACGGAGTCGGAGACGGAATACGTGGTCGGGGTCATCAAGCACATCTTCAAGGAGCACATCGTGCTGCAGTACGAGATCAAGAACACGCTCCCCGACACGGTGCTGGAGGAGGTATCCGTGCTCGCCACGCCCTCGGACGAGGACGAGCTGGAGGAGGACTTCATCATCCCCGCGCCGAAGCTGGTCACCGACGAGCCCGGGACGGTGTACGTGGCCTTCAAGAAGGTGGGCGGGGAGGGCGCGTTCGTGGCGAGCTCGTTTACGAACGTGCTCAAGTTTACGAGCAAGGAGATTGACCCCACCAGCGGCGAGCCGGAGGAGACGGGCTACGACGACGAGTACCAGGTTGAGGATCTGGAGCTGGCGGGGACGGACTATGTGATGCCGCTGTTTGCGGGGAGCTTTCAGCATGTGTGGGAGCAGGTGGGGGCGAATGGGGAGGAGGAGGAGGAGACGTTGCAGCTTAGTGGGGTTAAGAGCATTGCTGGTATGTTCACTTCCCCTCGAAGAGAAAACTCCTATTACATCTATCTATCTATATGAGAGAGAAAAGAAATGCTAACAGACAATCACAGACGCGACTGAGCAGCTCACACGCACGCTCTCCCTGCAGCCCCTGGATGGCACGGACGTCCCTGTCAACACGACTACGCACACGCTGAAGCTGTTCGGCAAGACGGTGACGGGCGGCAGGGTCGCGGCGCTGATCCGGATGGCGTACTCGGCTAAGTCGGGCGTGACGTCGAAGCTGACGGTGCGCGCCGAGGAGGAGGGCGTCGCGGCGCTGGTGATTGGGAGTGTGGCTTAAAGTTAGGGAGTGGGTGGGGGTATGGGGAGAAAGAAAAGGTGGGGGGTTGCATGGGGGGGTTCTAGATTTTGCCTCTTATAATTGGGGATGGCCCTGTTGAAGTGCTGTGGGATTATGGTGGGTTGAGGGATGGAGGGATGGAGTAGATAGCGAATTTGATGTTTTTATGTCTTGAATGGGGGGTTATGAATGGTAGGGGTGGTGCGAATGTGAAAATGGATGGGGGGGGAAAGGGTGTAGATGGGATTTGAGGGGTGACGGGTGGCCGCATGCGGTTGGGTTTAGGGGGTTCACAAAGGTTATATTGGCTTTGTTAGATGGTGACTAGGGGAATTAAAGGTGCATGGTGAAGAATTTCCGGATGTAGTAATTTATACGGCGGGAGAAGTTGTGAGACTGTAGGTGTGCTGAGTGCGAAGGGCCTTTATTGTCCGTATACGTACATGGTCGTATATTTGACTTCTGATATACAAAGGGGAAAGCTCGATCTAGAGAGTATTGTTTTTCTATTTACTTTGCTGGCATAGGTTAAGTTTCCAAGAAAAATGATATCGAGTCTTGGAGCGGGAGAGTGGGTCAGGAGCAACCCAGGACCCTGTCCAGTGACGTACCTGTCTCCAAGAAATTAAAGAAAAACCGAGGGTCGTCAACAGGAGAACCCCCCGACGCGACTTCTCTCTTCCCCCCTATACAACCTCCTCGAAAACATAACCATCACCAACCTATCGTAACACGGAGCAACCGCCCCGTCCCATATACCAAAGATGGTGTACGTGCGCCAGGAAAAGCTGCCGGGGCTCAAGAACTACAAGTACAACGGCGTAGACCACTCGCTGCTCTCGCGCTACGTGCTCAAGCCGTTCTACACCAACTTCGTCATCAAGTGCTTCCCGCTCTGGATGGCGCCGAACCTGATCACGCTGACGGGCTTCTCGTTCGTGGTCATCAACGTGCTGACGCTGCTGTGGTACACGCCGAGTCTGGACCAGGACTGCCCCAGCTGGGTCTACTATTCGTGGGCCGTCGGGCTGTTCCTCTACCAGACGTTTGATGCGGTGGATGGGACGCAGGCGAGGCGCACGAGGCAGAGCGGGCCGCTGGGGGAGCTGTTCGATCATGGTGTTGATGCCGTGAATACTAGTCTCGAGGTGCTCGTTTTCGCCGCGAGCCAGAACCTCGGGATGGGGTGGAAGACAGTCATGGTTCTCTTCGGATGTACGTTCCCCTCCCCCCCACCTACGAGCTACACATTAACTAACCTCCCCCCTCCCAGCCCTCCTAACCTTCTACGTCCAAACCTGGGACGAGTACCACACCAAGACCCTCACCCTCGGCCTCGTCTCCGGCCCGGTCGAAGGCCTCGTCATGCTCTGCCTCGTCTACGCCTTCACCGGCTACGTCGGCGGCGGCAGCTTCTGGCAGCAATCCGCGCTCGCCGCGCTGCACGTCCCCCGCTCCGCCCTGATCCCAGACCTCATCTACAACATGCACTGGGACGAGTGGTACATGGTGCAGGGCGGGCTGGTGCTGACCTTCAACACCATCTCGGCCGCGCACAACGTGGTGCGCATCCGGCGCGAGCGGGGCCAGAAGTCGCGCGTCGCGCTGCTGGGGCTGATTCCGTTTTTCGTGACCTGGACGCTCATCCCGGCGTACCTGTATCTGCAGCCGGTGATCCTGAACGAGCATCTCGTGCCGTTTGTCTTCTTTGCGGGGCTGGTAAATGCGTACTCGGTTGGCCAGATGATCACGGCGCATCTGGTGCAGTTGGACTTCCCGTACTACAATGTGCTGGTCTTGCCGCTGGCGTTTGGGGTCTTTGACTCGCTGGGGCCGGTGCTGCAGGAGCATGTTGGGGTTGGGTGGCCGAGTGCGCTGGGGGGGGGAGTGTACCAGGTTGCGTATCTGTTTTGTATGCTGGGTTGTGCAATTGGTGTCTATGGGAGCTTTGTGGTAGGTTTCACACTGAGCGTTCGCTCTTCTTGGCGTGGGATTGGTGTGCTAATGAGGTGTGTAGGTTGATGTGATTGTTACTATTTGCGATTACCTTGATATCTGGTGCCTTACCATCAAGCACCCCTATAATGAAGCGGATGAGCTGAAGAAGCAGACCTAGAGAGGGGTGGAGGGGCTAGTATGCATAAACTGTATAGAGAGCTGGCTATGATTAGCAATGCGGTTTTGTTGTGTTGTGTTGATGAAGGCGTGTAAGACTACAGATTGGATAAGTTGTTCGGCCACCAAGGCATGAGATGGGACTACGGGTTGATGCACTTTACGACTATGCGACGAGGTTTTCTGTAGGATGGTGGACGGTAGACTAATAGGAGATAAGAGGAATATTAATACCCAGACTCGAAAGTGTTGACTTGCTTGAATGATGCTCAGTTGTCTAACGGGTTGTCGTGCTGCGCCTCAAACATGACAAACATTCATTTATGCCGAAATCCCCGATTTGGGGCCATCGGGGCCATTGGGGCGGGACGGTTTAGTATCTGTCCTGGGCATTGGTACCGTATCTGGTATCTTGGTGGAGCTTCCCCACGAAATATGTATATGTCAGCATCAAAATACCCCATTTTCGGAGAGTATAATTCTTGTATTATAAACCTACGAATAGGCTGAATTAAAGGTGGCATATGCTATATTCTGGACTACCGGGCTTTTAAGTGCCAGGTTCGTCCAATAACCAAGAGAGAGACTTTGCCGGGCCTGTAGGCGCCTTTGGTTCAAGCCACGACCGATCAGGACCACCACCACCACCACCTCCAATTGTTGCAGCCAGAAAAGCTCTCCCCATCCCACACCGACAGAAATCTGCCGGACCACTCGCCCTTCGCATTATACGGACAACTGAGCTTGCATCAAGAGACCATCCCACGCCGTGGACAATGGGAAACATGGCCGGCTACGACGACAACAAACCAAAGGTGCTGAACGGCCACATCCAGTTCCCACCGAGTATGGACTACACCTACTATGCGAGCGCGAACCAGCAACCCTACCAATTCCTGGGCCTCCCACCCACGCCCTCGCGCTCAAACATCAATGGCGACGACTTTGGCAACAACGGCTCGCCACCGGTTAGTATACCCCGCACGGCTCGCACACAGGGACCAGGCTGACAGGTGGCGCAGGAGGCTTTTGAGCAGTTCCAGAACTTCGACGCCTATAATCACTTTGATGCGCACGGGGCGGCGCAACCCCCGACCCCGCAGTCGCAACACCAGGCTTCGGTTGCGAATACCAATGATAGCCATGATGGGGGGTCGGAGACGCTGAGTTCGGAGCAGAGGCAGGCGAGTAATAGCGATGATGAGGATATGACGCCGGCGCAGTCTCGGCGTAAGGCACAGAATCGGGCAGCGTAAGCATTTACACCCCACCCCGCGCTCAATGCAGAGGAATGCCCGGCCATACTGACATGCCGCCCAACACAGACAACGCGCATTCCGCGAGCGCAAGGAGCGCCACGTCAAGGAGCTGGAGGAGCAAGTCGCAGAGCTGAAGAAGGAGAGCACGTCGTTCGCGACACAGAACGAGATCCTGCGCCTAAACCTGCAGAAGGTGTCGACTGAGAACGAGATCCTCAAGGCCACCTCGGCGAACCACCAGGGCGAGACACTAGTCTCGAGTACGGGCCCGCTGCGCTACTCGCCCACGGACTTCTACACCGAGCTGCTGCAGCCGCACGAGAACAAGACGATAAGCCACCGCATCGTGATGGACCCTGTGAGCGGGGGCAGGCTGCTGGCGGCGGCCGCGTCGTGGGACTTCATCATTGCGCATCCGCTGGCGAGGCAGGGGGTTGTGGATATCCCCGCTGTCAGTGAGAGGCTGAAGTCGAAGGCGAAGTGTGATGGGCAGGGGCCGGTGTTTGCGGAGGGGGATATTATCGCGGCGATAATGGATAGTGTGGTTGGGGATGGGGGTGAGCTGTTATGATGCGGTTATGGAGGGGAGGGAGAGGGACGCTTATGAATGGGAGTATGAGGCTGGATTGGGGATTTTGGAGTTCTGTGTCACTTGCTGGCTTTTGGCTTGGTTTTATGGGTTTGGTTGGGTAGCTGGTTTGAATGCTATCTGTTTAGTTGATGCATTTGGCTGCATACACTGTCGTTTTTTTCAACATATAAAGTCTACGGTGCTATCTATGCGACGAATATAATGCTACTGATGTTACGACTTACTATACGTGCTAGGGAGTATAGATCATATATGGTATATATATGATTGCATACTTTCTTTATATATATTTTTATTCATGAGTGCTTTGTTCGAAATATAAAGAGCTGGGCCATTGATGCCAAGGGATAACCTGCTTGTGGCTGATAAGGGCCGATAAATACCCCCAAAAGATGGGTCGGGACCAATCGATTTGCGCTTGATCAGCCTCACATATGATGCGTGCGTGACCTCCCATCCCGAGTACACTACTACGTACTCTATTGCTGCACCACCACCCTGCGGCACCGCCGATGTCTTGACCGCCAGCCTTTTGAATTTCCCTCGTTTTTGACATCTCTAGAATATTATATCTTTTGACGTATAAAAGTCCTAATACTCCGTTTTATCCTAATCAGATAATTGCCTCACCCCGGTTGGGCCGCCTCCACATAATTTACCCGTCGGAATCGTCGTTCCCTCCACCGCAATTCCTCGGCATCGCTGTAGCGTTTGCGGTGAAGTTTATTGACGTGGCTAGGCCCAACATCACTCGCGACTAGGCCCTTCGAAGACACCAGGACCGTGTTGGACTTTGACAGCAGCTCCAGTCAGATACGATCGAGCCGAGCAGAAGCCTCCTATCCAACAGACGAGCTCATGTCGCAATAAGACCAGATGAAGGCTGGCGAGGCACAATGACCGCTGTAGCACTCCAACAGAGAAACCCACCACGACAGCAGTATAACCCGCGGCAACCGCCCCATTCCTCGAACAGGAGCCAACCGCAAACGCCCCAGAGCCAGAGCTACACGCAGTCCAACACCCAAAACATCCCATCCTCATCCACCAGCGCGTCGGGCTCGAATGGCGCCGTGAGCACAAACTCATCTGGATCCGCAACTTATAACGAACAACCGAGGAGACCTGGAGGCCCAAATGGCGCGTCAGCCGTAGCCGGACAGAACATGATGCCTCACCCGACTACGAACGGCGAATCCTCGCGCGCAAATGGAAACGGAGTGCGGAGGCTCTCAGATGTAGCCATACAACCACACAGGAGGAACCAGAGCTCCTCGGCTCTCGTGCGGCCAAACCTCTCCCGTGAGGGATCGGAGCCGGAGCAGGATGCGGGCAGGAGGAGGCCGAAACCGCTGCTGAAGCGGTCGAAGAGCGATTACGGCCCGCACGGCCTACGAGGCGCGGAAGAATCAGAGGATATCTATGATAATGATGCGCCGGATTGGGGCGCGCGTCATGGATTTGAAGGACATTATGCTTCCGAGGAATATGTGTCGCAGCTAGCTAATGTGAGTCGCGCCTGCCTTGCTGTTTCACCCGATACCATGGTTATGTCATATCAGGGTTGCGATATAATCCAGGTTCCCCAGATCTACCATCAGTTTGCGCGCATCAAGCGCTGCGCTGCATGCCATGGAGACTCTTGGTATAAGCCTGGAATCAGCCGCTGTCTTTTCCATCATCCCCTTTTTTGGCTCTCTGAGCCCCCACAAGTCCCCAAGGAGATGTTATCACATCGAGGACGGCCGGGATCTCAAGGGGCCAAGATCATGCTCTGTCCTCCCATCCTATTCTGCGGCAGGATACAGACTGATATCGAACCCAATACCGACTGTGATGGACGGACAGAATGCTAATGGGATATTACAGAACTGGTATATGTACTTCACAGATAAGCGTCACGAATCTACAGGCAACCCGCGACCTCTGAATTATGAACTGCAGGATTGGCGCATGAAGGATAGATTGAAGACTGTTTCTGCTGCGCTTGCCGTCTGCTTGAATATCGGAGTTGAACCACCGGATCAGTTGAAGACGACACCCGGCGCAAAGCTGGAAGCATGGTCGGACCCGACAACGATGCCAGTGCAGAAGGCGCTGGAAACCATTGGCAAAGCCCTGCAAACACAATACGAGACTCTCGCTATCCGAACACGCTATAAGCAATACCTTGATCCGTCAATCGAAGAAACGAAGAAATTCTGTGTCTCGCTGCGTCGAAATGCCAAGGACGAGCGTGTACTGTTTCACTACAATGGCCACGGCGTGCCGAAGCCAACAGCTTCGGGGGAAATCTGGGTGTTCAACAAGAATTATACACAGTATATCCCGGTGTCGTTATACGACTTACAGCAGTGGCTCCAAGCGCCCACATTCTTTGTTTGGGATTGCTCAGATGCAGGCAACATCCTCGCCAACTTCCATCGTTTTGTAGAGAAGCATGAGCAGGAGGAGGCAGATGCCCTCGCGAAAGATCCAAGCACCGTTGTGTCGAATTTCCGCCCTTACATCCACCTTGCAGCGTGTGGCGTGAAGGAGAACTTGCCCACCAACCCAGCTCTTCCTGCAGACATATTCACCTGCTGCCTCACAACACCAATCGAGATGGCTCTTTGGTTCTTCGTCCTACAGAATCCATTACCTTCAAATATCACACCGGAACGAGCAAAAAAGCTCCCGGGCCGACTCCAAGAGCGTAGGACGCCATTAGGAGAACTGAATTGGATTTTCACCGCCATTACGGATACCATAGCATGGACGACTTTGCCACGCCCATTGTTCCGCAAGTTCTTCCGCCAGGATCTTATGGTTGCGGCTTTATTCAGGAATTTCCTGTTGGCCCAGAGGGTAATGCACCATTATGGATGCCATCCTGAATCATATCCTGAGCTCCCAGATACCCATCAGCATCCGCTATGGGAGAGCTGGGATCTTGCGGTTGATATGGCACTGGCTCAACTGCCAATGCTTGAAGAGAAGGAGGCGGGCATACGTCCTGATTACGAATTCGTGAATTCGACTTTCTTTACGGAGCAGTTGACGGCTTTTGATGTCTACCTCACACAGGGAGCAGTAACACATAAGCCTCCGGACCAACTACCAGTAGTCCTTCAGGTGCTTCTCAGTCAGCAGCACAGAGTACGGGCATTAATTCTACTTGGAAAGTTCCTGGATATGGGCCCATGGGCTGTCAACCTTGCGTTAAGCATTGGAATCTTCCCCTATGTCCTGAAGCTACTTCAATCCGCAGCGACAGAACTGAAGCCTGTGATGGTTTTCATCTGGACCCGAGTACTGGCTGTGGACCTATCGTGCCAGCAAGACTTGCTGAAAGACAGTGGATACAACTACTTCTCAAGCATACTGAAACCAACTGAAGGCCTACCTGTCGTCGACAGCCTGGAGCACAAGGCTATGTGCGCTTTCATTTTGGCCATGCTGTGCAATGGTTACCGACAAGGACAGAATGTCTGTAACCAGACCGAGATCATGAGTCTCTGCTTAACGCACTTGCAAAACCAAGACAATCCGTTATTACGGCAGTGGGCGTGTCTGTGTATCAGCCAGCTGTGGAATGACCTTCCAGAGGCGAAGTGGAGAGGCATCAGGGAGAATGCGCATCAGAAGCTGTGTACTCTTGTCAAGGACAACTGTTGCGAGGTTCGAGCGGCTATGTTGTACGCCATAACAACCTTCCTTGGAATTCCAGATCTTACCGATGAAGTTGCTAGGATCGAAGAGCAGATTACCTGGACGGTAGCCGATATGGCCAACGATGGTAATGCCATGGTCCGGAAAGAGTTATTGGTTTACATGTCCAAATACGTCAAGCGCTATGAGAGCAAGTTCCTCGTCGCCGCATACGAACAGTTGCAAGAGGAGAAGGAATACCTTCAATTCCCACCGACTGATGATGGAAACGATCACAAGATGGGTCTTCATTATGTCCGTGGCGAGCATCGCAATGCGGATGGGACCGTGAAGGCTTCTGCTCATGGTGTGTCGCATAATACAATTTTCGCTGTGGTATGGAAGCATGTTCTCATAATGGCTGCCGACCCACACCCAGAAGTCCAGAGAAATGCGACGATTGTCGTCGATTATATCCACCTACAACTTCTGGAATCCCCGCTGAGCTCTCGAGCTCAAGCACTGGTCGACGAGATTCTTGTCCTTTCTCGTCGAGCCTTCACCCCTCATTCACAACAACCAACCACCGAGCAGAGGCCAAGCACCCCTAAGCAGCAGTATGAGACAGCCACGCCGCCTTCTACACAGCAAGGGCTTCTAAAGCGCACTGCAAGTTATCTGTTTACCTTACCGTTTGGAGGCTCTAGTGTTGAGTCGTCGCCTACGGATTCGCTCAGAGGACCACCGAAATCCCCTGGCCCTAACCGCAATTCCCTGCCTGTCCGTGGCCGTGTACCGGCTGATTGGAGCGCGCCACCGGAGCAGAACGATACAACGCCAACTCCAGGCACCTACCACGCGGCAAAGGAACCCCTCTCCGGAGGCTACGTGCCGCGGAAACTGGCCGAACCACCAGTCATTCCATTGAAGAGTACTTTCCTGGAGTGGTCAATCGAATACTTCAGAGAACCTCAAATGAAGTCAAGTGAGGCGGAGGAGCCTGGAAGCACCGATTACAACGAGCGGCTTTGGCGTCGATCACGAAATGAGTCGATATTGAGAGAGACGCAACCACAGAAAGATGTTGCCGAAAGCGGTAAATGGTCCAATCCCAGTGGATTCTTCAACAATGGTAGCCAGCCGACGAAGATGACCATGCATCAGTTTGAGGATCATCTTGCAGTGTCAGATGACCGTGACACGGTTTGCATTTGGGACTGGAAGAAACAGGACCGTCTTGCTCGCTTCTCGAACGGCAACCCAGAGGGCTCGAAGATTAGCGACCTAAAGTTCATCAATGAAGATGACCAGGCATTTTTAATGACTGGTTCGTCAGATGGAGTTATTCGAATCTATAGAAATTACGATTCGGATAAGAAGATCGAGTTGGCATCGGCGTGGCGAGCTCTCACGCATATGGTGCCTAGCAACGTGAACTCGGGCATGGTGTTTGACTGGCAGCAAGTGAGTGGGAAACTCATTGTTGCCGGCGACGTCAAAGTCATTCGGGTATGGGCTGCTGGGCCAGAAGTGTGCGTCAGCGACATCAATGCTCGATCTGGATCATGTGTTACGTCTCTAACATCAGATCAAATGACGGGCAATATCTTCGTCGCTGGCTTTGGAGATGGTGCTGTTCGAGTCTTCGATATTCGAGAGAGGCCACAAACAGCCATGGTGAAGAAGTGGAAGGATGATTCGGACCGAGATTGGGTTCGGTCAGTTCATATGCAGCGAGGTGGCCAGAGAGAGCTTTTGTCAGCCAGTCGGAATGGCAAGGTGAAGCTTTGGGATATCCGTATGGATAAGCCGCTCCGGGTAATAAAGGCGACGACGGATGTGCTGCGCACCGCGAGTACGCATGAGCACCTCCCAGTCTTTGCTGTGTAAGTTATACTCATCCCCAAACTAAGTTCTTTTCTAATATTTTTCAAGTGGAACGGCACATCATACGGTGAAGGTTTTCAATTTTGACGGCCAACAACTCTCGAGAATCGAACCTTACTCTGGGTTCCTCACTGCTCACCGTAGTTCGCCAATCTCCGCTACGGCGTTCCACCCCCACCGGATGATGCTAGCTGCAGCATCGAAACGAGACAATAACATCAATCTGTTCACCTGCGAGGATAGGAAGGGTGGCGGACTCGACTTGAATGGAAACGGGCATATTTGACCAGCGACCTGCTAGATTTGCAATTTTTTCAGAGTTTTTACGTGCCCATTGGCATAGCTTTGGTTTAGTCGGGATGGATGTAGGCCTATGAGCCTCATGGGGGGAAAGTGCCTCTAATACGTGTATTTTATATTCGAGGATTCCTCGAACTTTGAGGGGTGGGACTCTGTGGCGGATATAACTCTTTGTTGCGTTACGATTGGTTTCTGTGCGGATAACCAGGGGGGCGTTTTCTAGGAGACGGGCGTTGTACTTGCTAGTTTAGCTGTTTGGTGGCTAGGCTGCCTTACATTAATGCTGTATGTTTGAGTTGTCTCCTGAATAATCATCCCTTTGTGACGTCAATTCTGTAGGCTTTTGAGTTTGCCCTTAATAATTACCCCTTTGTGAAGTTGTTGTTGTCAGCCTTGTCGGTACTCACGTGTATCGCGGGGTAGTCGGCGAGGCTCGCTAAAATTCCACACGACCAGGTGCGTCACAGCGAATGTGTCAACCGGCGAGCTATTGTTATTGAAGCAGAATTGATATAACTGCGATTGATCAGGTAGGTACTTGAACATGTTCTTGAAACCCTTGGATATCGATTGTCAGACCACGGACAAAACAGCCAGCCAGTGCATGTTGCTTTACCCCGCAAAGTCCAGCCTGCGCTCCAAGCTACCACTTCTACCACGCAGCATTTGGCTAACAGTTTAACTACAGAACCCAAAACTTAGATCAAGCCTCGAACTCAAGCCCAACATGTCCGAAGAAGCCAAGCCCATCCCCCAGGCCGCCCCGCCCGCCGCCGAGGGCGCACCCGCCGAGGGCGGCGCCGAGCAGTCGAAGAAGGGCGCAAAGAAAGCCGAAGCCAAAGCCAAGAAGGAAGCTGAGAAGGCACGCAAGGCTGCTGAGCGTGAGGCCGCCGCTAAGGCGTCTGGTGCTGGCGCCGCGGCCGAGGACCTTGCCAAGGATAACTATGGCAACATATCGCCCAGCTATAAGTCAGAGGCCAAGCGTGTGCGTCTTGAGGAGATCACCGAGCAGGATGTTGGCCAGCTTGTGAGGATTAGGGGAACGCTACAGAACTCACGAATGCAAGGTGCGAAGATCGCTTTTTTTCAATTGGGGAAAGGGGTGGAGACTATCCAGGGTGTGATGGCTGTTAGCCAGGAGGGGAAGCCCGTCAGCAGGCAGATGGTGAAATGGATGGGCACCGTGAGACTCGAGTCCATCATTACAGTGGAGGCGCTGGTGCAGAAGCCCTTGGAGCCAGTCAAGAGCTGCACCATCAGCGGCTTCGAGCTCCACGTCCAGAAGCTCTATGTTGTTGCCACGGCCCCCGAGTACTTGGCAGTCTCTGTTGCAACGGCTAGCAGAGCTGTTGGCGGAGTTGATGAGGAGGAGGACCTCGCGAAAAAGGCCGAAGGTATGCATGGTGCAATTTGCTCATTTAGGGGTAAAATAGTTGACATCATGTGACAGGCCTCTCCGTCCAGGACAAGGACGCCGTTCCAGTTGCTCATCTCAGTACCCTCCTTGATAACCCCGTCATTCGAAAGCGTGCTCCTGTCGACCGTGCTATCCAGGATATTCGGAATGAGGTTCAGTACCTCTTCATGGAATACCTGCGTGGTAAGGGCTTCAAGAAGTTTGAAGCTCCCGGACTGATCGCCACGGCATCTGAGGGAGGAGCAAACGTCTTCGAGCTCCCATACTTCGGGAAGTCAGCCTTCTTGGGTAAGTGAGCCCCTCTTCTTTTCGTGTTCCAGGAAACCTGCCGTGATGCTTCCTAGCCTTGCTAGCCCACACCCAGCTTTTATGCTTATGATATACCTTCTAACACTCGGACAGCGCAATCACCTCAACAGTCTAAGCAGCTAGAAATTGCTGGTGGGCGTGAACGTGTAATGGCAATTGGGCCTGTGTTCAGAGCTGAGAAGTACGCGGCCCTTCCTCTCTCCATCTCTCCGTCCTTCCTCTTCCTGCTAACCATTTCAACAGCAGCAACACACCTCGCCATATGACGGAATTCACGGGTCTTGATATGGAGATGGAAATTGAAGATTCGTATTATGAAGTGGTCGATGTTTTGGAGGGGGTCCTCCTTCATATCTTCGCCGGGCTTGAGAAGAACTGCGCCAAAGAAATCGAGCTTGTCCGCTCCATTTACCCGTCTGAGAAATTCCTCCTGCCAGCCGACGGCAAGATGGTGCGCCTGACATTCGCCGAGGGCCAGAAGCTACTCCGTGAAGAGGGACCGGAGGAGTTCCGCAACGTCAAGGATGACGAGGATATGTCCACCCCCCAAGAGAAAGCTCTCGGTGCACTGGTCCGCCAGAAGTACCAATCGGACAGTTATATCCTCGATAAATTCCCCACCATGGCCCGTCCATTTGCAAGTGCCCCCATCTCTATCCTCACACTCAACCTCCAGATATCCCCAAATGATGAAATACACGTGACTAACACCCAACCAGTACGCCCACCCCGACCCCGAGGACCCGAAGTTCAGCAACACCTACGATTTCATGATGAGAGGGCAGGAGATCCTGTCCGGTGGCCAGCGTCTGCATTTGCCGGATGAGGTAGAGAAGGGGATGCGGGACAGGGGTCTTGATCCTACCAGCCCTGGCCTCAAGGCGTATGTCGACGTCTTCAGGGGTGCTGGTGTGCCTCCTCACGGCGGCGGTGGCATCGGCCTCGATAGGGTCGTTTCGTTCTACCTGCAGCTTCCGAGTGTGCATTTGGCGTGTGCGTACCCCAGGACTCCGAAGAGATTGGGCCCGTAGATGGGTAGGAGTGTTGAGTATGATCGGATAGGGGTTATGCACAGTATTGTGGAATAGAGAGTATGATCTCAATAGATCCGTCAAGTATAAATCATGAACACGGAAGCATTGTCTACAGTATTACTTGAAATCTTTGTGTAGTGATTCCCCTTGGTTGTTGCGTTTTGGAAGTTTGGTGTAGTATAATATCACGTGGTCGGGCGGGTGATGGGAACATTCTGTCATTCCGTTCACCACCACCTTCAATACTGATATTCTCGACGAAGCTGAGTTCTCTGGCCAGTCAGACGTTGGACTTCACCTTAATCCCAAAGCCAGCTAAGGAGTTCTATACTAAAGCGCCCCTGGAAATACTGAACATACGCCAGCTGGCATGGTTCGAACTTATACACGAAACTCCCCTATTGAGAACAGTCATCAATAGAGGGCCTACTCTTCACCTATTAATTTGTATAGCCATGCATCTCACAGGAGACCACTGCATCGGTTCCGCCAACCACATCCCTACTCTAGGACATGAGAGTGAAGGAAGACGTCGGCTGCTTTCGCGAAGCCTCCGCCGGATAGAATATCAACAACTGCTCATCGCCTCCATTCTCATTGCCACCCCCTTTCTCACTGCCAGCCCCTTTCTCACTGCCACCCCCTTTCTCACTGTTGCCCCCATTCCCACCGTCGCCTTCTGTTGCTACCGTTCCTATTACATCGCTCAACCTTATCCCCTAGACGATGCTGTACCCAGCCGTAGACTTCGGCCCGGGCTCTAGCGATCAACGATAGGGTTGGCCGTTAGGCAGCCTCTACGACTCACATAACTCTGTCAGAGGCGGCTGAAAACATTCTCCTGTGAATAAACATTGTTCTCGGGGCCAATAGTCTAAATTATATAGTTGGAAAATAATATCGGGAAATTTTCACTGTTATAATATGTATTGATTGAAGAAGGCTGGCCTTTGCGTTTCGGAAAGTATCCCGACGAATGCAACCATCAAACTGCACTTGACGCCAGTTTGGTGACATCTGAGTTCTGTGGTCAGTCATCCTTGCCTTCTATAAAGGAGAACATGTTACTTACGATGGTAGTCACACATATACGATAAAAGAAGATAACCGTCCGCAAGACGATGGCGTTTATCACGCATGAGATCTTGAAAACAACGATCCTGGAAATGTGTGATCCGCACTTGTGCCACTACGTTTTTACTGCGAGCTTCACATTTCTGAAGCTCGTGGCAGACTCGTAAAAGCACACTCGTCAAAAAAGTAAATGCCCGTCACCCCCCGTTCTCGCCGCTCCTTTCTCACCACCGCCTCCTTTCTCACCGTCACCCCCCCTTCCCCACTGCCGCCCCCTTTCTCACCATGGGCCCCTCTTGCAACCTCTTTCTTCCCATCACTGCCTTATTGTACCACAGCCGCCGTACCGGGTCGGCGACATCCTTGACCCAGATATTCAGTACGTGGCATAAGGGATCTCGGTCGCTATATAATGCGGGGTGGTGGATGACAGTGCTGCCGTTCTTATGATGATTCTGATCATAGAGTACATACGGTCTCTATAGACGTCCTTTCTAATATGGCGTGTCGCTAATTTGGTTACGCTTGAGTTCTCAGACTGGTATATCACAGTTGAACTTCAAAGCAAGTTCGTTCTCAAGCACGTCACGGATACTACGATGCGGTGGGAAGGGGTGAAGTGGAGCATAGACTCCCACGGAGTCCAAAAACCGAGTGAAAGCGACACGTATTGGCAACGTGGGACGAGCTGAAGATCGAACACCCCCCCCTAACACCCCCTAGCAGATTAGTCAAAGATCACTCAGTACCGAGTCAGTCAATGTGAAGAAGATTCATTATTTCCTCAGCTCGACTATGTGCTATTTCACTGCGGGGAGCGAATACGTAGAGCAAGCCGGTCTTATGGGAGGGGAAGATGGCATCAGGAATAAGAGCATCGGAATACTGAGATTCAAATACAGCTGGACGAAAGATTCCTTGTCGACAATATAAGGGCCCAAAACTAGAGAGATGAATGTTATCCCAGCGGCGTCGGTTTAAACCTGACACTTGGGTTCATTGTAGTCCAGTTGGGACATGGTGGAATCGCTCTACCTAGCTACAAGACACATCGGAGTAACTGGTAATAGAATACCGTGACAGAACAGAAAACCGCTGACAGAACAAGATACCGATAACAAGAATACTGGTGACAGAACACCACCAGCGACAAGAATACCAGTGCAGTAACAAGAACCGCCCCTAACAAGAATATCTGGAACAGAACACCAGTAACACTACGAGAGATACACCGACAGACTGGAGTATCGGGGAAGGAGTATCGGAGAATGAGATCCTCCATCATCTCTCGTCTTCATCTGAAGAAACCGACTATGTCGTAAGTCCACATTCACATCCGTATGGCTGTAGATCTAATGAACCCCAGGGGCATGGGAACCGTCCAAGCTTGAACGATATATATCACACACACGTCACTTGCGAAAAAACACATGTAATCATCCAAACAACGAAATCTCAATTCCATAAGCAGAAGAAATCTAATCTCCCCCCACCCAACAAGATCAACTTATATACCCTCCACCAGCACATGCATCACCCTCCCAAAAAACGCCATATCAACCATCCCCTTTACAGCCTATCCAAAAGCCCCCTGCTCTCCAACAACAGCACAATCTGGTGCACAATGCTCCTCACATTCGTCTTCTCGGCATCAACCACCAGATCCGCCCCCGTAGGCGCCTCATACGGATCATCCACGCCCGTGAAGCCCTTGATCTCTCCCGCGCGCGCACGCGCATACACGCCCCTACGGTCCGTCTTCTCCGCATACTCGAGGCTGGTCGCCACGTGGATGAGGTAGAAGTCACCATACTTGCCCACGAGCTCGCGCGCATGCTGGCGCGCATCCTCGTACGGCGCGATGGGCGCCGCGATGACGGCCGCGCCCGCCTTGGTCAGCTCCGCAGCGACAAAGCCAATGCGCCCGATGTTGCGGGTGCGGTCGGCGCGGCTGAAGCCCAGCTCCGAGGAGAGCTCGGCGCGCACCGTCTCGCCGAGGAGGAGCGACACGGAGCGGCCGCCCTGCTGGTTCAGGGTGACCTGCAGGGCGCGCGCGATGGCGTCCTTGCCCGAGTTCTGGTAGCCGGTGAGGAAGACGGTGAAGCCCTGCGCGGAGCGGGGCTTGTGGGTGTCGCGGAGCACCTTGACGACCTCGGGGTACGAGAACCACTCTGGGATCTCGCGGCCGGAGCGCAGGCGCGAGCGCAGCTCGGTGCCCGAGATGTCGAGCGTGCGCGTGCCCTTGGTCACCTCGTCGACGGGCTTGTACTCGTCCGAGTCGGGGAGGTACGTCATCATCTGGAAGGGGACGACCTCGATGCCGAGCTCCTCGCGGTACTTCTCCACGGCGTGCTGGGCGTCGTAGGGGCCGTAGAACTCGACGCCCGCGCTGTTCTTGCCGGGGCCGGCGTGGTCACGGCCGACGATGAAGTGGGTGGCTCCGTGATTCTTGCGGATGATGGCGTGCCAGATGGCCTCGCGGGGACCGCCCATGCGCATGGCGAGGGGCAGGAGACCGAGGACGGCCATGCCGTTGGGGTAGCGTGGCAGGAGGGCCTGGTACACGCGCACGCGCGTGAAGTGGTCGATGTCTCCGGGCTTGGTGAGGCCGACGACGGGGTGGATGAGGACGTTGGCTTGGCGGGAGCGCGCGGCGCGGACGGTCAGCTCGCGATGGGCGCGGTGCATGGGGTTACGGGTCTGGAAGGCGACGACGCGGGACCAGCCTAGCTTGTCGAAGTGGAGTCTCAACTCGGCGGGGGTGTCTGGGGGGAGGGGGGTTAGGATTGCAGGCTAAGTTGGGATGGTGAGGGCTTACATCTGAGGGCGACATAGTCGTAGTGCTCGAGCCTGTCGATGGCATCGATCTTGCCACCAATGTAGAACTGCTGTGCGGTCTCGTAGAGGTATTTGACAGCTGGGTGCTCTGGGTCGCCGCCGAAGACCTCCTTGGCCTCCTTTGCCCTGGGGTGGTGTTAGTAGGGGCGCCAGGACCGTCAGACAGCGGGCAACTTACTTGTCTGGCTGGTAGATGTCATCAATGGTGAGGATGGCCAGGTTGCGGTCGTCACGGAAATCGCGCAGGGTCACTCTCCCGCCGACCTTGAGGCCGAGATCGGCAATCGACTTTTCGGAGGCGTCGAGGGTGATGGGCATGGAGAAGAGGTTGCCATCGACGAGGCGGTTCTCTGCGACGACGCTGTGGGATCAATTAGCCGTCTGCTGTGGTCACCTCATGGCGGCATTGGTGTTATATACCCATTGTAGTCGGCCTCGTTCATGAAACCTATTTTGAGGGCATCGTCAGCTTTCTGTCTCTGTACCCCGCGCAGCGACCCCGCCACGGATGTTCTCGGCTAGGGAAGTGAGAATGACATACCTTCGAGGGGAGAGAAGCCACCGGAGAGGATCAATTCCAGATCGCACAGCTGCCTCTCGCTCAGGACGAGGGCAGGGAGGGTCTCAGACTCCGCGGAGAGCTCATCGTGCCTGGGGGCGTCGCGGGCGAGCAGGTCCTTCAATTCTCCTCCGTGAGGGGGGTTGGCCATGATGACTGTAGTGGGGGGGGTGTGGTATGAGGGATGGGGTGAGTGAGGGATTTATATAGAAGGGGGAAGTGAGGAAGTTGAGACTCTCGACAGGAAGAGAAGAAGAAGGGAGGAAGGAGGAGGAGAGTAGTAGTAGTATATAATATTATATGTGTGGGAGGGAGTAGTAGTTTGGGTAGTTCCTGGCTTCTCCGCCGTGCTACCTACAGTACTACACCAACTACTACCAACTACAACACAGTGGCTACATGTGAATAAGAAAACTATGGTCCTAGAAGTGGTCCTCCAGGTATTCCACCCAGTAAATCAGGTACCAGACAGGCAACCAAACAGGCAGCGAGACATAACCGTGGTACTTGAGATACTTGGAGAACCATACTGTATACTTTCTTGATTTGTATGGCGGGGCAGTGGTCGTTGGCCCATAGTATTTGTCCCAAAGGCGGTCACATAAATGACGTGCTTTGCTAATTAATTTTTGAACGGGCGCTAGGCCGGAAATATTTCACTTTCTCACCAAAAACACAATCAAAAATTCGCGCGGCAGAATTGGCAGAATTGGTCGGCCAGAAGGGAAGGCATGGGAAAGAACATAGAGTATACATTGGTGTAATAGAGTAAAGACAGCAAAGAGACAGCAAAGAGACAGCAAAGAGACAGCGCATGAGGTGGTACTGTCTTGTACTATCCCATCCCATCCCATCCCATCCCATCCCATCCCATGCTCAATGTCTTGGGACAGATGGCGGAATCATCGTAGGCACTTGGCGGCTCTCACCGAGTTACATCCTCCTACACTCTCCTACACTCTCCTACACACCCCGATTTTATATCTCTCGAATGATCTGGCTCCAGGATGTCTTGGGAGCAGGAACATACATATATCACACATCTACCCACATGAACACACATGGACCTACATCCAACAACGGAGTCAAACCCCGTGTTATTGGACATCACAAAGGAAATCCAAGACTACCCCAGACATACGTTATATGATACCATACCGCCTCCATCTAAAGCCCCAATAGAGCGACCCCTCTGCGCCCTCTGCATCCTCCCCCAACCCCTCCGCCCGAAAAAAGGAAAAAAAAAGGCCCATGAGTCGTCAATCGGTCGTCTCCATCCCGGATGCCCGCATATGCTATCTTATCTCCACGTGCCATATATACATACATCTTATCTACACGTGACTAAATATATTTTTCGGTCTTATCGGTCTCTTCTCCGGGGGTGACGACTAACGACCGACCGAACGGCACCACCCGCCGTCGGCTTATTACTAAACCAATCTGTAAAAGAAGGGAAGTTACATGACCGTAACCTGCTTCATCACCACCCTTCAATAGACAAGTTTCCGAGCAGGTTGAATTTAGAGAGAATACCCCCGCGCGATCCACCTTTCTTCAAAATATGTCTGCCGTCCAGGTCCTTAAGGGCGATGCGCCTACGCAGGCGCGATCTTTGGTATGTGGTTATCTCCGTTGTCTGGATGTTGTTGCGGTGGTGGTTGCGGAGATGACCCCCATTTCTCGCAACCAGCACCAGCGCGACACCTTGTCCATCTATCGCAGATTGTTTGAACCCTATTGAGATAGCCATACTGACGTTGCTACACAGTTCCGCCAATTGCTCCGCCAGGGAGAGCAGTTCGCCGCATACAACTTCAGAGAGTACGCTACCCGGAGGACGCGCGATGCGTTCCGCGAGCACAAGGATGAGAAGGATCCGAGGCGCCAGCAGGAGTTGATACAGGAGGGGTTGAAGGAGCTGCAGATGCTGAAGGTGTGTAGGATTCTTGGTTGATGGGATATGCCATTTCGCGTGGAACAGACGGCTGCCTCGTTTGCGTGGCGATGGAGCGATTGTGCTGGGATGCTGGGGGGATGTACTACGTGTTGGGACTGTGCTAACCGCTCTTTTCAACTACAGAGGCAAGCTACCGTGAGCCAGTTTTTCCAGATTGACAGGTTGGTTGTTGAGGGTGGCAAGTCGGTATGTACAAAACTCCTCCTCAGAAGTACCAGCCGAACTCCACTAACACTTCTCCAGGGCAAGCAAAAGGGCAACAAGGGTGATCTTGCGAGGCAAAACGAGACTGGGTAAGTTATATATATCCCACCTCTACGAAACGTGGATTGCGAACCTAGACTAACGCGCAACAGATGGAACTGATTTTTGGGCTGCAAAAAGCGTATGGGGAGTTGTTGAACCACGTCTGCGAGGGATATGAGAGGCTGGGCGATTCGCACAAGGGATCCTTGTAAATATTATTGTACTATAAATGATCGTGGATGGCATAGATCGTTTGGAAGCAGTGGATGAGTCGCCGCAATACATATCACCTCCACTACCACCTTATATGCAACTGGCAGCTATAACCCTGACAAAGAGGATGGCGCCCATTCTTTGATCCAATCCATCAGGGGTGCTAGGAGATCTTTATTAACAAAATACTACCCTTTCTCTCTTCTCCCTCCAACGAACCCTTAAACGTGACCCCAAATAAGTTAGCGCAAAGTTATGAAAGTCACGTGACGTGAATTTATGAACATCCAGGTTGCACATCCCCCATTGCGCTCGCGGACGACACTCCCCTTCGCAGGCCCCAAAAGCAGCTCTCCCACGCTCTCCCATAACAGTGCGCTTTGTAGATATACCAACGTGTCCTAGGTCGTGTAAGTCAGCTTTTCCCCGATCCAATTGAGTCCCTGTGGATGAAAATATTAACGCGACGCGACGCCTTCAGTATCGAGACAGGTCGAAAGAGACTAGCATCTATTACAATCATATAAAAGCGACGAAGGCATCAGATTTGGGTTGCCCTCAGGTGTGACGAAATATAACGGCTGTCTAGTTGAGGAGGCTGAGCCGCCGAACTTGCGCTTGCGCACCCAACCTATCTACAAAACACCGAATACACGCGCGACGACACCGCAATCATGGCGCCTGGAGTACGTCCCCCCATCTCCCCATTACCCCCCCCCCCCCAGCGCATCCAGCACAAACCGCGTCACTTCTGAACCCCCGCTAACCCCCCCGCAGTACCGCAACAGCAACCCCTCCCGCCGGCAAACCCGCGGCCTCGTCGACCACGACATCTTCGAAGGCCTCCCCGTGCGCAACTGGCGCCGCGACGCCGTCACCGTCGCCCCGCCCCCAGCCCACGACCCCTTCGCCACCGCCAAGGACAAATGGGACGTCGAGCTCCCCTGGGGCATGCCCAAAGACGCGCACCTAATGCCGCAGCACAGCCAGGACCTGCTGCGGGCGGCGCGCTCGGGCCGCATCTACCAGAAGCGCATGCTGGTGGAGGAGGAGGACGCCGAGGCCGACGCGCTGCTGGCGGCGGAGAAGGCGGAGAAGAAGGAGGAGGCGAAGGAGGAGGGGTTTGTGGTGCGCACGTGGAAGCTGGTGCCGAAGCATTTGGAGGGGCCGGAGATTGAGTATTTGGCCAAGAGGAGGAAGGGGTTGAGGGGGGCGGTGGTGAAGGGGGGGGCGACGATGACGAAGATGACGTTGAGGAGGACGGATGGGGCGGGGAATACGTATGTCGAGGATGTGGTTGTGCCCGAGGGTCATGTGGTGGAGGGCGAGGTCATCGCCACGACCGTTATTCTCGACCCTGCTACTACCGGCGCCCCAGCTGCTGGAATCCCCGCACCGCAGCCTGTGAAACGCCGTCCTCCGCCGCCGAAGCGCAGAGCCAAGGGCCCCGGTCGCGGACGCAGGAAGAAGCTTCCCCTCCCCCCCCGCAGCGCCCCCGCCACAGTCGGCGCAGCGCAAGTCGATGGCCAAGCTACCGAGGCGCCAAAGCAGGAGCCGGCTGTGGACGCGAACGGTGTCAAGATCGAGTCCAGCGTCACCCCCGCTGCTGGGAACGAGGACACGGAGATGGGCGAGGGGTCGATGGCGCCGTCTGATGACGAAGGCGAGGGCGAGGGCGATGATCGCTCTGAGGGCTCTGAGGATGAGGATCAGGATGGTGAGGGGGAGGGAAGCCAGACGCACGACCAGGATGATGATAATCGCATGGTCCTTGATAACCTGCCTCCTGAGCCGAAGGTTCAGGCGCCCAAACCGGCTATCTCGGGGGATTTCCCTGTTGAGACGCCGCATGGAGAGTTTGGTGGCCAGGGGGGGGGGTTGGGCGCGACGACGGGTGGGAGTCCGCTGAAACATGCGTTTACGCCACAGTCGTATTCGCCGACGCTTAGTGCGGAGGGGGCGGAGGGGGGGGCGGTGGATGCGTTTGGGGGGGAGCAGTTGCAGGGGCATTTTGAGCAGCAGCGACAATTCCATGAGCAGGATCAGCACCAGTACTCTGAACAACAACACCACGAAGCGCACCCCCACGACGGACCCGCCGCGGACACACCCTCAGCCTTCGACGTCAGCGCCACTGATTTCGCGGATATGCTATCCGGTACCCCTCCCCAATTCGGCGAGGGACAGGGAGAGGAAGGTGGGGGCGATGAAATGCTCCTTGATTCCGTGCAGGGACATGAACATGAACTGCCTGATCTGTCGGATTTCGACCCGCATGCTTCTACGGAAACGCCGGGGCAGGGAGCGGATGGGGAGGGGCAGGGGGAGGAGAAGTTTGAGGATCTGTTGGGGAGTTTGGAGGAGCATTTGAATGATGGGACTGAGGGGGATGAACCGATGGCTTTGGTTGGGGTGGAGGAGGCTGCGCCGGAGACAGCTGAGGCTGTGGAGGCGGTGGTGGAGGAAGCTGCTCCGGCTGCTGTGGTGGAGGTGGAGGCACCTCCTCCTGCGGCGGTCGAGGAGCAGAAACCGGTTGAAGAACAAAAGGTGGAGGAAGCACCTGCTGCTGCTGCCCCGGAGATCGTTGAGCCTGCACCTGCTTTTGCTGAAACCGAGACTGTTACTGCGGAAGCAAAAGAAGCGGAGCCCGCTACGGTGGCGGAGGTGAAGGAAGTCGCTGTTTCGCCGGCTAAAGAAGAGAGTGTCGTCCCTGAAGCGCCAGTTGCGGCTCAGGTAGAGGAGCCGACTGCGCCTGTAGTCGAGGAGCCATCTGCACCCGTGGTCGTCGAAGAACCCGCTGCAGTTGTGGAAGAGGTGGTAGAGGAGGCGCCGCAGGTGGCCGAAGTACCTGCTATTGTCGAGGAACCCGCAGAGGCTGCACCAGAGCCGGTGGCACAAGAGGAAGCAAAGGAGGAAGTTAAAGAGGTTGTGCCGTCTCCGGCACCGGAACCTGCACAGGAGGCCGCGAAGGAAGTTACGCCCGAGGCTGCGAAGGAGGTAGAGGAGGCGAATGAAGTTGCTCATGGAGAGGAGAAGAAGGAGGAGGAGAAGGCGAGCGGGGAGGCGGGTGCTGCTGCGTAGATGTTTTAAGGGGGGGGCAGAGGGCAGTGTTATCGTATATGGGGTGGGTCTGATGTTCATTTACTTTGGGAGGGAGGGGGAGTAATTAGGGGTTTGTGGGGGGAAGGAGGTGTATGTAGTAAATTGGGGTTATTTATTCGGGGAAGTTATTTTATGTCTGGTATATGTGGAATTTGGTTTGACGTGGTGGTGATGGAGAACGTATTGACGATGTTATTTTTGGGACTGTATGGGTACTGGGAAGAAAGTAGCTGCACTTACCAAAACGGCTCCGTTGATACTTTGTGATTTTTGATGCGGCGGCCGAAAAAACATTTTTTGGCTGTATAAGCACTCAGTTAGCAGCACGCATAATCTTGAAGTCGCTAAGACATGGGGTTGTCTCAGTGAGGTTATTTTTGTATGGGGTGATACTTTCTGCGACTAAAGCAGGCTAAAATATTTAAGGTTTTGAGCTTATTTCACTAGCTTGGAAATTGACAGCGGCTATTTTAGATCGTGGACTGTTTTGTTCCTGGCTATCTTTTGGGTGATTGACTCATCTAAAGACTATTTTCTGTCATGGAGAGGCTTCGTTTTGTATAAGATTGCTGTCGATATTCATGGTATTCCAAAGTTCTGGGAGATAAGTATCCACGATGAGTTTATCAGAATTGCTTCACAGCGCCTCGGCCAAAAAGTTCCCACCCGGGACAGGCGACTCTCCTCTCGGATTTAAGATGGACTCCGCATACGACTACTACAGCCTCAGCAAAATTGACGAAGATCCCGACGACCTATTCGACAAAACCTGCTCCCTCTTCGAGGAGGTGCGAGACATGATGGAAAGTGAGAACCTGCCCCAAGCCCGAAAAACAGCATACGAAGAACACACCATCGACACCATGGCCACCATGATCTACGGCTCAAACATGATCGAAAAAGCCGGATCTACAGAATCCATCACTCTCAAACTCTGCAAAGACATATTCGCTGGCCTCACTGTCTCCCCCGAGATCCCCGACAATCACCCAGATTACAGCGCAACGCACGCCCACCTCATCCACCAAAACCTCCCCGCCAACCACGAAGCAATTACCCGCACCCGCCTCGAAATCACCCAGCACGCCACAGCATGGACATACCTCCTGCGCTCCCTCCTCTCCGGCCCACTCACCGAGTCCCACCTCCTCACCACGCACCTCATCCTCTGCACCTCCCTCGACCTCGACGACGACACCTCAGCCTCCACCTACGCAGGCCTCTACCGCCTCGTCCCCGTCTGCGCGGGCCTCTCCACCTTTCCTCCCCCCTCCAGCGTCCCCGGCATGATGCGGACATTAGTAGCAGACTACAACCATACCATCCACCTTGCCCAGACAGCGGGGTCTGTGGATCCCTTCACCCTCGCAGCAGAATTTGCGCACAGGTTCGTTAATATCCATCCCTTTGTCGACGGGAACGGGAGAGTGTGCAGGATGCTGATGAATGCAATTTTGTTCTCCTATACGGGGGTTGTGGTGCCGTTGGGGGTGGGGGAGGAGGGGAGGGAGGGGTACTTGAGGGCTGTGGTTAGGGCGTCGGAGGGGGAGAGTGTGAGGGAGGAGGGGGGGAAGAGGGGTTGGGCGGAGTTGGCGTCGTTGCTTGTTTTGGAGGGGTGGGAAGGGGTTGGGGGGTTGAGGGGTAGGTTGAGGGCGGTGGGCTGAGGGGGAGGAGGGGGTTTGTTGTGATTGTGTCTGATGAGGGGAGTGTGTACCCGTAGATTGTGCATAGCGCCAGAAAATGGGGTTGTGGGCGTTCGAATGCGATATATGAAGGCGAGCTTTCGAAGCCAGAGAGGAGTTTATATTGAGCCTAAGCGCTGACCTCTTTCTTTGACCCAGTCCCGTATTTTTAGTCCGTTGCGACATGTATGTAGCCTCTCTGTCTGCCCAAGGAGGAGTGTGCGCGGGTGATCTTTCCAAATGGGTTGTAGCGATACTGGAGTCAGGTCGCCAGCACAGAGGATTGCTTGACATAGTTGATCAAAACAATGGTCTAGAGTATAAGTAGTATATCTATCATACTAGGCTAAATTTACACACCTATATGCATACGCCTATACTCGATAGGAAGAAAGTCCATGTGGTGTTGGTACTAATCAGGATCTAACTGCTCTCTTAGAGCGTTCTAATGAAATCAGCCTAGTTGGATATTTGGACCGGGGGTACATACTACACAATGTAAGCTATGCATCATATCTACCCCAACATAGCTACCTAGTTTACCGCCATGCTGTAATTTATAAAGCGGACCTTCTACAAAGGCTGCTTCCTCGTCTGGAATGTATAGGTATCGGCCTAAAGCTAGTCAGCCTTGTATCCAGGGGCTCCGATGAAGGATAGGCTAGCGCATATACCACCAATAAGTTCTTCCCATGCCTGATCAATCTCTGGGCTTGGAGGCCCAACATATCTAGGTTTAGATGGACTGAAAACAGAGAATAGTGTACCATTCTCGTGCACACGGATTGCACCGGAGAATCGGACTTGGTGTATACGAATAGCTGCCAAAGCCGGTCCTAAGAATGGTTCAGTAATTGGAGTGATATGTTTATAAGGATAAATACCAAAGTCTGTGAAGAACCCAGTCTCAAAACTACCCCGCGAAGAAGCTGGTAGTATATCGCGAACGATCAATACAGCTGTTATAAACGAGAGTATGGCAGTAGAGATAATCCACGGCAAACGAGTTGGTTGCGTATTCCGCTGCTGAATTAGAGTGCCCTCGTCTTGTATCAGAATTGTCTTCTCCTCTATATCAATCTTCTGTCTTGCATGAGAAGTCATTTGGTCAATTTATGAGCACTGTGAGTATTTGGATAGCGGTAGATAATATTCAAAGGTGAAAAATTTAAACATAACCAGAGGAGGGTTTGGTGCACCTCCGTCTTTGGTGTGTAAATACAATCGTTCCACAATCTCGGGCGCTGCGGCTGCGAAACATTGTTCTCCCCATTCCGGCTGTTGCATCATTTTAATCTCCGGGTGATAAGCTACGTGTCAGTCAGTGTTACGGCTCAGCTAATCCTGTTGTTAACTTAACTAATATTGTACAACCCAATCGGCGACCGTAAAGTGCTGGCACTCAGATTATGAGACATGCATATTCGCCGTTGAAGCTTATAAACTCCCAGTATCCCCTCTTCGAATCGGTATCCTTATTCATAAACTCGGATTATCAGGATATCTATCTATTCGAGCCCCTCGCTAAAAATACGTCAAGCCAACCATTAATCACCATAAAGCCTGCTGCCTTTTTGTCTATGCTGCTTTGCGGCACAGCACTCGCTGCCCCAGCATTTACATCCAGCTCCAAGGTAATATTAATCCAGAATTCTGACCACATAACGATCCATAATAACCTAATCATACGTAGGCTCTATCAGCCCCTGCCGACGTCCTTGAACAGCGCAATACCGCAGCGGCCGCGCAAATTGGGGTTCGGAGTATAATAGGTGACGTCTTGACTGAGGTGGGGGAGGACTTAACAGAAATCCTTGCGCGCGGTATAGGGAAGACATTTTAGTAGTGTAGTTTGGCTTTTATCGCGATAAATGAATTTAGAAGCCGTTTTTAGGACACTCTGATCACAACTATGTTCCGGCGATGCACAGAGAAGAAACGCCTCGTTCTGTTATGACCTCTCTAAATAGCTTGTATGCATGTTAGTCGACTTCATTTATACCTTACCGGCCATGATCATACTTTATGTATGGTGTCGATCTTACGTGCAACCCTGAGCAAAGGACCCAAAGCTATCATGCTAGCTATTAGCGGCGAATATCTAACCCTTTGACAGCACACAGTGATCTAGCGACGTTGTGGTTGAGACTTATTGGATGATGGAGTCTGTTGGCATCTCCTACCTCCATTAACGTCTAGCCGGACATTATTAGTAGGCGACATGGTTGGACCGACTAGGCAAGTTTATCATCTACAAGTATATAGTACGGAGGAAGATGGTGTGGATCGACTCGAAGTATCCAGTGGAGATCAGCACGGCCTTACAAAGCAACGAGTAGTAGTCCCATTTCGGAGCATTATTGCACAAAACCCGAAACATTAAAATGTAACACTGCGTCCTAATATTTCTTGCATAAGGTTTACTCATCAGAGGAGGCATGGGATGGTGGAGAGGGGGAGAAGAGGGCGTGGGTGGAGTTGTCGCTTGTGGGGGCGCGTGGGTGATTTGGGGATTTGAGAAATATGTTGCGGGCAGTGAGTGTGGAGGGGTGGGTTGCTGTGATCGGGTCATACGAGAAGAGTAACCATGCACTCATAAATTGCGTATAGCGACTGAAAATGAAATTACAGGCGTTCGAATACGGAGCCGATATCTAGATAGAGGGTGTAAGAAAATGGTATAATGCTAAACCTAGACTTATAAATCACGAAGGTCCAGTGGCCTCTTCCCCTCATCGCCCGTCAACCCTCGCTCCTTCAAATAGGCTTCTCTCTGTGCTATATACGCCGCATACTCCGGCTTTGGAACCTTCCCAGCCTGATCAGCCCACACATCATACCCGACCTTTTCCCAGATCTCCAACTGCGCCATAAAGTTGCAATTCGGTCTCGCACGCGGCCATATAGATTTAACTTGTTCCAGAAGCTCGTCACGGCCCTTGCCCAGCTTGCGCATCATATACGCGATGACCATTGTTGAGGAGCGCGAGATGCCCATCTCGCAGTGCACCAAGACGCGACCAGGTGGCTGTGAATCCTCGGGCTCTAGATTCGCATCGATGAAATCGCAGACGGTGCGCATGAAGACGAGCATATCCTGAGATTTGTTGTCGAGCGTTTCGGTCCATAGATGGTGACCTGGCTTGATGGAGTCGGTGAACTTTTTGCGCTTCCACAAGCTGTGCGGGGCATCGAGGACTGAGATGACGGCGGTGATTTTGTTGTCCTTGAGGATTTCTCGGGTGTAAGTGCTTTGGGAGTTGCCGATGAAGAGGCTTGGAATTATCTCCGAGGTGGAGGCGGTCCAATAATCCATTTTTGAGAAAATAATGAGCTTCTAAGAATCTCACATTGTATTCCTAGGCTCTAAGAAACTAACACGCACGATGAGCTTCTTAGAATCTCACATTGTATTCCTAGGCTCTGAGAAACTGACATGCACGATGAGTTTCTTAGAATCTCACGTTGTATTAATATGCAAGACGAGCTTCTTAGAATCGCTTCATGGCACCTAGCACACAAGAATGTCTTGCGTCGAGTCATTGTTTATAGGCGGGAAGGGACATTGAACGAATACGAGGAACTGAACGTCGCGGTTGCAAAGTCAATGTCTGGGGATATATATATATATGGATATATAACAACTACGAAGAGTGCACCTTTCTATCCAATCCTTTCTCTCCCATCCCATCCAGGCCACAATCACGCCTTCTCTCCGCACAACACCCCAATCTCCTCCCTCGTGAACCCAAACAAAAACAACAAATCCAACAAGCTCTCCCCATTCAGCCTCGCCCCCGCCTCAACTTGCACCCTCGGCTTCGCCCTCCAAGCCACACCCAATCCAGCAACCGCCATCATCTTCAAGTCATTCGCCCCATCACCCACCGCCACAACCTGACTGACATCAACCCCCTCCACCTCCGCCAACGCCAACAAATGCTTCGCCTTCGCCTCAGCATCCACAATCGCCCCCGTCAACTCCCCCGTCAGCGCCCCATCCTCAATCGTCAGCGTATTCGCGCGCGCATGATCAATCCCCAACTTCTCCGCCAAATACCCCGTCAGCGGGATAAACCCTCCAGACAACACCGCCGTCTTAACACCCAACCTCTTCAGCGCGCGCAGCAGCGGGACCACACCAGGGGTAACATCCAGCACCGGCTTCAGCTCATCAAAGATCCCCGCAGACACCCCCTTAAGCAGCCTCGAGCGCTCGCGCAACGACGCCTCGAAATCAAGCTCCCCATTCATCGCGCGCGCCGTAATGGCCGAGACGGCCTCCTCGGCCCCGATCGAGGCAGCGATCAGATCAATGACCTCCTGCGTGATGAGCGTGGAGTCCATATCGAAGACCACCAGCCGTGGGTGCCGGCGCAGCGGCGTGTCGGCCTGCAGCACCACATCGACGTGCCATGCGCGCTCGAAGCGGTAGATGAGCTCGTGCTTGCGCAGCTCGGTGAGGGAGATGTATTCTGGGTCCGGGGCGGGGGAGAAGGTCAACTCCACGACGCGGGGGTGGCTAGGCGAGGGCACGTCGAGGCAGCGGTGCGAGGAGGTGATGTGGCTGTGTCCCTGTGGGAGGGGGAGGGAGGAGAGAAGCGCGAGGAAGGCGGTGATGCAGAGTGGGGAGACGTGGGAGCCGTAGAGGTGGTCTAGGGGCTCGATTTCATCTGCTGGGGGCGGCTCGAGGGGCGATGCCTCGGTGGAGGTTGTGGGTGCGCCCTTTGGGCCGGCATCGTCGGTTCCGGAGCCAGGGCTGGGGGAGCGGCTCTCGACGGCGGTGGAGCGGGGGGTCGTCTTGTAGAAGAGCGTTGCGATGATGCGGCCGACTTCCTCGCCGGGGTCGGGCTGGCAGTTGGCGTGCGTCAGGCCGTGCGAGATGCCCGAGTCGACGATGTGAGGGGCGGTTGCGCCGTGGGAGGGGACGCCGGTGTACGGCGCATACGGCTTGGGGGAGGGCGCGGGCGCGTCGACGATGCTGTCGATGCCTGGGTGGTTGGTGGGTGCTGGGGCGCGGTATTGGGCGTGCGAGGCGAGGTAGGAGGGGGAGCGACTGGTTTGGGAGAAGACGGGGCGGGGGGAGCGGGTGGAGGGCGCGCGGGTGGGGAGGGGGGCGGACATGATTGCGGATGTGAGATGGGCGATGTGGTGGTGCGTGGTGTGTTATCGCCGAGATGGGTGGAGGGAGTGAGGAGAGGGGCGTTGAAGCTTGGAGAGGAAGTTGAGGTTCCTGGCGTTTGTGGGATTGATTTTTTGGGATGGCGGGGTAGATGCGGGACTTTATCGCACTCACACGTGGGGCTCCATTGACAGGCTGCATAAAAGTTGATAAAAAAAGGGTTAGCGGCTAATATATCACGTGGTACAATTACGTGATATTGCACGTGATATTCGATTTTAGGTTAATATTGAGTAAGAAATTGATGTATTCCTCACTATCTATTGCTGCCTGAAATTGCGGTGAAGTGGTGCTGAGATCATGTGACCTCATGTGACATATTACAACAGTTAATACTGCCCTCGTGATCAGAATGTAAGTTTGCTTAGTCATCATTTACCAATCCCTACTCATTAGTGCGTGTCACGGGGGACATAGGTTTCAAACTGTTGGTCTGATGGAGTTCCAACCCAGACTGCGGTCCGGTTAGAAATATAGATAAAATCATCTAATAGTATTTAATGTCATATTAGAATAGTATTATTATATATAAAGAGTTCTATTTATATTTAATAAATCACATGATAAAGTACCATTACGTATAAAATAGGTGTTATAGTACATCCCTTATATATACACGGAGTAAAGCGGTCTGCCAAGAAGCCAAAGGGACCGTGGGTTATTGTCTTTAGATCGAACCGCGGTCCAGACCCTGCCACATGGTCCGGTCTGGGGTTGGTCCCGCTACGGGGTACACGGGGTAACCGTAGAAGCCTTTTGTTTTGCCTAAATTGCCCTTAATTATGCGGACGTAAGCTCTGCGCTCGAGCCTCTTCCCCATTCCCTTCCCCAGATTTCCCTCTTAACCTTGACCCTGCCCTCCATGTGGTTCATTAATTCTTTTGAAGTTATTCCTACTGCTAATGGCGGCCTTGCCCAGTCTAATGTGAATGACCATCAGTCATGCTCGGCGAAAATGGTGACGAGCAGTTTGTCCAAACCAACATCGCCGTCTGGATCTTGACGAGCGCTGCGACGGCGTTCCTCTTCGTCCGCCTGTACTGTCGCCTGCGCTTCTCGCAAGTATGGTGGGACGACTTCGTTCTCACGGCCTCATGGGTATGTTGCTAGCCGGCTAGAGGCCACTCGATTCCCAAGGCACAATGGGACCTATGCTAACGTACCTGAGCAGTTGATGTTGTTGGTTGCGGGCGCGCTCCTGAGCAGCGCTACGACCGTTGGCTACGATACCGACAATGACAAGCGGGCGTTTTTCCGACTTCACCATACCTCGACATCAATGACGACTATAGCCACGAGCTGGTCCAAAGTCTCCTTTGCCATCACCTTGACCAGGATTGTACACAACCGTATTCTGACCTACTGTCTCTGGGCCATTATTGTGACGGCAAATATGGTTATAGTCTTGGGCATCGTGTCCATCTGGATCCCGGCTTGCGGCGACCCACTCGCAATATTTCGGCCTGAGCATAACTTGTGTTGGCCACTTCGTGACCTCCAGTATGTGGGTGGTACAGCAATCGGTACGATAGCCCCTCAGAGATATTCCACAGATAGTGTAGCTAACTCAATGCATAGTATATGGGGGCATCATCGACATCTTGTTAGCGCTGTGTCCCTGGTTCGTTATCCGAAGCTTGCTATTAGAGACGCGAGAAAAGATTGGCCTCACCATCGCCATGAGCCTCGGTGCATTAACAGGCACCATCGTGATCTTACGGGCGTTTTTCCAGTTCATAACGATAGACAACACATATCGTACGTCACCCTACATAATCCGACTGTATTGGCAGGCTGGCAGCTAATTATCAAGCAGACTTCATGGTTTTCATGTCCATCTTTAACTTTCTGGAGCCCGCTGTCAGCATTATTGCGCAGACGATCCCCATGTTCCGAGTACTTTTCATCCGCGTCAAGCAGAGCACACAACGAGATATCCGGATAAACTCGCTGACGTCGCATGTTGAATTGACGGGTATTAGGACTAATTCGCTGAGGAATGTGAGGACTTGGGACCAAAAAAATCCTGGCCATCTCGGCCGGGATCGTGAGTCGCTTCATGTTCGCGTTGGTCCAGGGGGTCGGATTATTCAAGTCCCCGACCCTTATGAAATCGAGGACAACGGGTCCTATAATGATACGGTTAGACCAAGTAATGTAAAACATTTCTAAGCATCTGAGCCTGACTGCCGAGTATCTCGTATTGTGCTTCCGTGATACCCAAGCGTTGTGCCAGGGTCATACAAATCCTAGAATGTGCTCTACTATGAGAGACTAACTGCGACATCTCCCAGCTCGCCTCCATTGAAACGACTGTGATATCCCCGCCTCGCTTTCGACCCTGCGCCGTTTCACGCACTCGCGCACCAATAAGGGCTTCTTCGACCTAGGCAACGCTCCTATTGGTATACGGCATGTGGACAGCATATGGCAAAGGAAAGACATGGAGAGCAGGAGTTTAAAGGATATAGGCCAGACGGGCAAGGTTAATAGGGGGCACAAAGAGAGGAAAGTAACAGAGACGAACAACTAAAAGAGGCCGAGTGCCACGTAAATGAACAAGAAGTTGTACCTATATGTACTCGTATACGAGCCCTTATTATAGAATCTACTTATATATAAATAGGAAAGCTAGAATTATATAATTAAAGTAGATATCCTTCTTAAATGGATATCTAAAGTCTTATCAAATAAATATATGATCATTTCTACGCTCACGCATCAACTACATGACATCAGTTCACTTAATCCTACTTCCTATTAGCCATGACCCTTTATCCCATTCCATAGCCTTGATGTAGTCCGTAACAGAAACCTAATCAATAACCATTGCCATACTCCCTATACTGAAACGCCCGCCACTCTCGCATAGAAGGCGAATCCTCCGGACCTAGAATAGGCGTATGGTACGGAATATGCCTCTTGACATCCCCTCCACTCTGCTCCAGCAAGCTGCAAAAATACCCCTCCTCACCATATCCAAGCCTTGACCACGCGCGCCCAAAGAACCGGACCTGTGGCGACTGCGGCGTCGGCTCGGCCAGGTTATCAAAGTACACCTCTGTGACTGGCGCCGCGGCGCTGGTGCAGTAGTCGAAGATGGATCTGAATGTTCCCGAGACGAGGTGCACGTTTAGTAGACGCACTTGGGCGACTCCTGTTTGTTTGATGAACGCGAGTAGATCTATCTCCCTGGCGTAGACACCCCGGAGCGTGCAGTGCGTGAGGGCGGGCAGCGTGTCCAGCTCGACAATGTGTTGTAGCAGTAGTTCATGACGCCGTTCCGGGCTACTTAGTAACAGATTCTGGAAGTCTCCGCGCAGTCCGAAGTAGTGCCAGTCGATACTTTTGATCTGGGGTAAAAGTTGAAGGAGATTCGCGAGACCCGTAAAGTTGCTTTCGTCCTGCGCTATGGATATTTGTTGGTGTAGATGGCCTTCATCTGGGTCGACTCCGGGTCCGTCCTCGTCTTCAAACTCATCGGTCCTGAAGACTCGGTTCGATAGGCTGATGGAGAGGGTTTGCACGGACGAGAGGGCCTTTGGCAGACCTGGAGCGTCCCAATCGATCTTGGCGAGGACATCGCAAGGAAGACTACAGCGCTGTTGTTCAGGACCATTGAAGATGGTGAGACTATCGATTTGTATTCGACGCCCCGCCAGAGAAGGAATAGCCATGAGGAAAGTGTCTACCGCAGCCATCCAAACAGGTCTCCATTCAAAGCTAGCATGAGCGCGTGGTGGTTGGTGTCGGTGCTGGAAAGCAGGCGAGACAGTTACCTCGAGAGAGAGCGACTCGAGCTTGCCGGTCGGACTATTCTTGGCTAGGGCGTTAAACGCTTGACTGAGTAGTGAGATGTGTCTCTGTCTCGATGATAGCATTTTATCCTTCCATGTCCGTATGCGTCGGGGTTTGTCACCACTGGCAAAACCACTCAGAGTCAGATTCTGGATTAGGCAGCGAAGGCCGCCCGCCTGTGTATCTTGGGCAAAAGGGCGGAGAGCCTGTTCCTTCAGTTCGACGTGTTTCGACTTGAAGAACGCCTGGAAATGGGGTGATAAGGAGGTTTTGGCTGCTAAAGTCCTACATGCCAAGCGGAGGTTACAAATAGTCTTGAGATCATGTAGCTCTATTGATTCCACAATCGCGTTGATTATCTCTACGGGGCATCTTTCAAGGCATGAACCCATGCTATAAGTGTTGCTTTTTAGGAGCCTCGAAATAAGATAGATGAAGATGATAGATACCATGCACTATTGCTGTGGTTGGTTTTTACCATTTACTGTCTTCAACCCGTGAGCGAGTTATATGGAATGAGGCTATCTAAGCGCCCAGCGGGGGTGCGGGGGCCAGACCCCTGTTTAAGTAAAGTACATGGGACTAGAACAAACCCCGACATCCTGACGACTTCAAGATTTCTCTTCTTTAACTCCCCTAGTCCTGTTTCTGCCTCATGGCTTCATTGGGAACCCTGACCTTCCTGTTCTCGTAGGTCTCGTTGTCGGTGATGTCGCTCTCGTGTGGCTTTTCAACACCTGCGTGGACGAATTCAAATATATCCGAGTCGGTGAATTATGGCGCAGACTTTGAGAAATGTCTCTTACAGATTGCTGTGGCTCGATGTCGCTTTGTTCGCTGGGGCTAGTTAGGCCATCAGGCCTAATGGCGAACACATAACGAATACTACAACACCGGACAATACCCATACGCCTATAGGAGGCGACGAAAACGCGCTTCTGTGCCCACTTCAAAACATCATGAGAGGATTCCAAAACGCTCAACGCAAATCAAAGAAGTACGAGGTTTCAATCTCTTAAAACTCGAATAGGTAGTTTATTTCTTTCATATCACTCTCAGAACCTTCATTTTTCGCCCTCTTTGTAAGTTCCCAAAGATAGCTTTAGCTTCTGGCAATAATGTTCTAAATATCTCTACAATCTCGCCCTCCTCTCCTCACCCATGAGCTCTTCTACCCTAGCAAAGCGCTCGAAAAACCTAAGACACCCCGCATTAGCCAGCGTCGCGCTCGCCACTACCCTCTTCTCGCTGATAATCGCCTTCACCGGCACCTCAACCTTCTTCCCATTAATCGTCATCGGAAGCTCCGGACACTCGAATATATACTTCGGCACGTGGCGCGCACTCAGCGCCTTCCTGATAGCGGCCCTGATCTCGGCCTCGAGCTCCGCCGTGAACTTCACACCGGAGCGCATCTGTACGAAGAGAAACACGCGCTCGTCGCTGTCGCGCGGCCGCCGCTGCCCGACGCAAATGCTATCCAGGATGGTCGGGAAGTGCTGGACGACGGAGTAGATTTCGGCGGAGCCGAAGCGCACGCCCGATGGGTTGAGGACGCCGTCGCTGCGCCCGAGGAACTCAACCCCGCCGGTTGACGCGATGATGCGGATGTAGTCGCCCTGCGTCCAGACATCGGCGAGCTGCGAGAAGTATGCTGAGTGGTAGCGTTCGGCACCGCCAGCGCCCCAGAACATGACGGGCATGCTGGGGAAGGGCTTGCAGACGACGAGCTCGCCGGGTTGGCCTCGTGGGAGGGGAACGCCGCTGGGAATTCCGCTGCTGTTTGTGGACGAGGATGAGGACTCAAAGATGCCGATGTCCATTGCCAGTGCCGGGCGTTGCAGTTCGCCGGCATAGACGGGGAGGGTGGGAACTTGGGCAGCGAAGCAGCATGCTGTGTCTGTACCGCCGGCGGAGTTGGCGAGCTGGACGTGGGCTCCGAAGGCAGTGCCGTAGAACCAGGTGTACTGCTGTGGAAGGAGGGCAGCGCCGGTGCAGTTCACCATTTCCAAGGCGGAGAGGTCGAATTGCTTCTTCGGCTCGACCCCGCGGCGCTCGAGTTCTTCGAGGTAGCGGGGGGAGATGCCCAGATGGGTAACCTTGTGCTGGGCAGCAATCTCTAGGAGGACGGTGGGGGCGGTATGGAAGGGCGAGCCGTCGTAGGTGATGATGTGGGCGCCAGTAAGGAGGGACGTGATGGATTTATTATACATGGCCCAGGAGGTCGTGGTGAAGATCATTTGTGTGGAGGAGGGGCCGATGTTGTAGTGGAGGAGAAGTTCTTTCTTTTGGGAAATGAGAACGCCACCTGCGCCATGGACTATGCATTTTGGCTGACCGGTTGTACCGGAGGAGTAGGCAATTAGGTAGGGTGTGTCGAAGGCGTGCTGCGGAAACAGTTTCTCTCGTGTTATAGGCGTCGCGGTAGCCAAGAAGGTAGCGAGGGACTGGCTCTTGGAAACCCCCGAGATATCTCCCACATCTGCACCTCTCGGGCAAACGACGAACTTCTCAAATTCCGGGGTGTCCTTCAATGCACTCGCCACTTCGATGGCCTTCTCCTTGAGATTAGTTTTCTTTCCCGCATACACAGCGAAGTCCTCCATGAGCACGATTCGCGGCCTGACCTGCAGCAGTCGGTCAAGAATACCCTTCGTCCCCATGTCTGTGCTAGTGCTCGTAAAGATTGCACCGAGTGCCGTCACTGCAAGAAAGACGAGCATTGTATTAAGCGTGTTCGATGCGATAATGGCGACACGGTCGCCGGGGTTTACTCCCGCATTCCGGAACGCTGAGGCGTAGCCCGCGACAAGTGTGCGCAGCTCGTCCCAGGTCACGGAGCGGACATCAGTGTTCCCTTCGCGGATGCTGGTTACGGCGAGCTTGTTAGGGTCGCGACCGGGGCCGTAGAGAATGTTTTCGGCGAGATTGAGCCCCACACCGTCGAACCACTTCGGGATCGTGTGCATGGGAGCCGAAGTATCGACAACCTGGTTACATCATTAGAGAATTTATCGTGAAATAGGGGCCGGGAGAGTACCTTGTTGTAAAAGCCTGTGTGAATAATATCAGAATAATGGAAGACATCATCCCAGAAATCGGCATAGCGAGATGTGGAATATTCATGAATATCGTCGTATGTCTATCCTGAAATATTAGTCGTTCATGTCATAAAATGATATAACCTCTATCTGCACATAACGAGTGCCTACTCACCTGTAGGCTCAAATTATGCCGCCTATTGACGTAGTGACGGAAGCGTTCGAGATACGTTGTTTCTGGATGGGGATGCCGCCAGAGCACCTTGGGAGGAGTGACAGTGGTAGTTTGTGACATGATGAATGTGGAAGCACGGAAATCAATACAAGTTGGCAAATGCAGAGAAAGGATCACTGAAGAGAGTATAATGGATAGTCAAGTGATAGAGCCAGCGAAGGAAGACCAGGGCTTCGGTAGTACTACATACCGAACGACGGTACTTACAATGTTGACGATTGTTTATGTGCCGTATTCCCCAATTTTATGCCGAGGAGTACGGATATGTGTAGGAATCTGCATAGCCTAGGAAATGTGTTGTTAACGCTAAGTTCTAAGTTCTAAGTTGCCGTGGGAAAACATTGCCGTGGAAAGCTGCTCCGGCGCGGCGGTTGTAGAAGTAAGTTCTTAACCTGAGCTGAGGAAGAGCGGGGTACCGCACCCCTATTGGCACCCCTGTTACTGCCTTGCCGATCTTCAACATTACCCCGTACCCCGCACATAAAGCCCCACTTCCCCAAAATTCCCCACTTCCGTACCGTGGAATTGACTCCGTGAAGCTTTTCGGCTTGTTCTTCGCCCGTAACCGACAGACTGCGTAGAACTTTGTGTGGAGATTCTTGCTTGGTTTCCTGATTTCGGTGTAGGGAAATATTTGTGAAGGCTGCTCTTCTTGCGCTTCTAACCTCACATCTCCTTTTAATCCCAGTGCCACGTATTTTCTGCCTATCTTCTCTGGTCTCTGTATTTCTATTCTTGAACTGAAATTTTGTCCCATAAGCCATTCACTATGCCTAAAGCAATAGTAATGGATGAACAGCCTGGTAAATCAGGAAGAGTCTACTGGCCGTACGCCCCCCCCATCGCTCCTCCAACTCACAAACTCACTCTTCCCAGACTCAAAACCATCACCGTCCCACTTCCGACCCCCGGCCCTAATGAGCTGGTTATACGCATACTCTGCGCAGCTCTAAATCACCGCGACCTTTTCGCCCGGCAAAAGCTCTACCGCGGTGCAGCAGGAAACATTCCCATCCTCGCAGACGGCTGCGGCGTCGTCGTGTCAGCCGGCTCATCCGACAATGAGAACAAGTGGAAAGGGAAACGAGTGCTAATTGCGCCGGCGAGGGGCTGGGACGCTGATCTTAGGGGCCCAGAGGGGGAATTTGCCATTTTGGGGGGCACGAAGCAGTATCCTGATGGGACTTGCCAGGAATTCATCTGTGTCCCCTCTTCCCAGGTCCTCGTCTGCCCACCGCATCTGTCCGATGCCGAAGCGGCTGCCGTTCCCCTCGCCGCTCTCACTGCCTGGCGTGCAACAATGGTGAAGGCCGCCGTTTCTGCAGGGCAACGTGTGCTCGTCACCGGCATCGGTGGCGGCGTCGCGTTATTTGCCCTGCAATTTGCCGTTGCTGCTGGTGCGGACGTGTGGGTTACGAGTGGCTCCCCAGAGAAAATTGCCAGGGCCGTTGAGTTGGGGGCGAAGGGAGGAGTGAGTTATAAAGAGAAGGACTGGGCAGAGAAGTTGTTAAGGCTCACGAGTGAGGGGGAGAAGGGAGGGTTGTTTGATGCGGTAATTGATGGCGCAGGCGGAGAAGTGATCACAGCCGCAGTCGTTTTACTGAGAACTGGTGGGATTGTGGCGAGCTATGGAATGACCGTGGGCCCAAAAGTGGTTTTTCCTATGCCGGCGGTGATGAAGAATATCGAGGTGCGTTTGCTTCTTTGTTTCCCTCTCCTTCTTCCATATCGTATTCTTATGAAGGCATTGCCAATGTTAACATTTCCGCTCGCAGATGCGTGGCTCGACAATGGGCTCACGCGCCGAACTGGCCGATGCAGTACGCTATATTTCTTCGAAACGTATCGTACCCGTAGTTGATTCTGTGCACCCGCAATCCAACATCGAGGACGCGTTTGATGTTATGAAAGCGGGTACTAATTTCGGGAAAATTGTGGTGAGGGTGCAGCAGGAAAGCGCAAAAATCTGATTCAATTGCTGGGTCGTGAGATATTGTCTCAGAGGATGGATGGTGCAAAGGACAGAGGAGGGAATATAAAAAAAGCGTTTGAAAGCATAATTAATATGAGTTGGCTTTCGAGTAGCTAGTCATTTGCTACCCTTCTTTATATACTGTCATATACTAAACAGAATACTCCATGAAAGTTTTATGAAAGTTCCAAGGAAGATTATAATAGAGATCTATCACCCTCGCATTGATTATGTCTAGATACTATACTAATGTGCAACCAGTCCGCCGTCGATACACAAATCCGTACCCGTCGTGTACGCGCTCGCCTCGCTCAGGAGCAGAACTATCGCGCCCTTCAGGTCCCGCCGGTCGCCGAGTTTACGCATCGGCACGTTTTCTTCGAGCTCAGCGATCACATTAGGGCGCTGGTCGATGTTGCGGATGGTCATATCGGTTAGGATATATCTATTTGACACCATATATTAGCCTCCGTGCCCCACATCTCTGCTGTTGTCTCCTCCAGCTAGAACAGTTAAGAAGGATCACGATTGCCACGAAAAAGAATAAAGAAAATGCAGATGGAAGAAAGAAAACAAAAGAAGGCAAACGAACCCAGGGCTAATTGAGTTTACACGGATATTCCATGGAATTAACTCATCAGCCATCGCGCGTGTCATCGCCAGCACACCACCTTTCGTCGCGCAGTATCCAGCAATCAACTTCCCAGGAACAGCGCAATGTGCTCCAACCGAAGCAATGGTCAGAATAGAGCCACCAGTGCCTTGGGCTTTCATGTGCTTGGCCGCGATTTGCACGGTGAGAAATGTGCCAAGGACCTGTTTGATGTTAGAAGATGCTCGTGGGGCCCTCATGTCTTTCGCTGAAGGCTGAAAGAATAGACAAAGGAATGGTCGGGGGTGTTGTACATTAACCATAAGCAGCGATTTCAGCTCCTCCGCCGTCGTCTCGAGGAATGGCTTCTCCATACCGATTCCCGCTGCTGTGATACTTCGCATTCGTTAGAACACCTCCATCAACATTCTGAGAAACCCCTCACCAACAATCCACACTCCCAAAATCTCTCTTCACATCCTCAAACGCTGCCTCTAGTGCCGCCGCATCGGTGACATCAACATTGTACAACTTTGCCTTGGCACCGCACTCGGATTCCAGCAGCGCAAAGTCCGCGTGTGGTGTGTCCAGACGGTCGAAGGCGGCAATGTTGGCGCCTACTTCGGCACAAGCTCTGGCAAAGGAGAGACCGAGGCCACGGGCACCGCCGGTGATCACCACGGTTTTGGAGGCGAGGGAGAAGAGCTGGGAGACGTGCGTCTTGCGGTATGAGTCCATGTCTACGACGACTTTGGGGGAAGGGGAGGACGGCATTAGAACGACTTTAGCTGTAAAGAGATAGGAAATGGGTGTGTTTGCTGAAATGAGCACAGAAGAGGGATATGAGATATTGAAATCGAGATAGGACTGTACGGAGAAGATACCTACTATACTACGTAAACCTTGGATCAGGACTTACCCAGCAGTGCCGATGCCCCGCACCAAGTTCAATCACATTTCCGTATGCTCCTGTGCCCGGCTATAACTTGGGTAGTTGGTGGTTATCTACAATGTTGTTTGGGGTTGAGATGCCGATTGCGACAGGGGATGACTGGAAGGACGGGCTACCAATCATTTAGAATGCGGGGAACACCTACCCCACCCTCCGGCAGAGTCCCGGGAAATGCAACCCTTGAGAACTTACAGCAGCTGTATACAACCTAATAATCTTGACATAGCTATAGAACATTATACCTTTGAAACCAAAAATCCATACCAAAGATACTTGGAGATATCGCAAACATAGTTGCTTCAGCTTGATATTCTCCACAATGCCTTCTCCCTCACCAGCTTCTCCTCCCCCGACTCAATCCCATGCTCTCCTCTCCTATCCCAACCCCTCCGTCCTCCTCGTCACTCTAAACCATCCCCTGGCCATGAACGCTCTTCCGTTTCAAGCACACTGGGACCTCTCTCAACTGTGGTCCTGGTTCGACGACTCCCCCACCCTCCTCGTCGCCATACTCACCGGCGCCGGTTCCGCCTTCTGCGCCGGTCAGGACCTAAAAGAAGTCCAAGCTAACCGGCGGCAGCCGCCCTCTCAGCCATATCTCAAAGGAAGGCCACCGTCTGGATTTGGCGGAATGAGCCAGCGGAAGGGCAGGAAGCCAATTATTGCCGCTGTGAACGGAGTTGCGTTTGGAGGAGGGTTCGAGATGTGCTTAAATTGGTGAGTGGAAAGCGGATAGACACAATAGTAGAGTCTCTGCTGCCGTAGCATTGCTATAGATCTTGAAAGAGAGGCTGACACATTGTTTGGTATAGTGATATCGTCATTGCAAGCCCACGCGCAAAATTTGCGCTTCCAGAAGCCCGACGCGGACTCTACGCCTCTGCAGGTGGTCTGCCGCGCCTCGTGCACGGTGCTGGGATACAAATTGCATCAGAAATTGCTCTAACGGGGCGGTCAATTTCAGCCGAAGAGGGAATACGATGGCTCTTCGTTAATCGGATATCTAAAAGCCACGAGTCGCTATTGGATGAGGCTATAGCGCTGGGCCGAGAGATTGCGCGGTTGAGTCCGGATGCAGTGATTGCCACTCGTGGAGGTCTGAGAGATGCGCACGAAATGGCAGGATTAGAAGAGACTTGGGCGAGAACAAAGGAGAGGTATGAGAGGAAGTTGTACAGTGCGCCGAATATGCTAGAGGGGCTGGCTGCGTTTATGGAGAAGCGGGAGCCGAAGTGGGTTATGTCTTCTTTGTAGATAAAGGGAAGTGCGTCGACGGCGAGCAAAATGGAGTTTAATTAGATCCCAACTTTGAATAAAATTAAGCGGGATTTTCTTTTACTGTCAGCCCTTGGGGAGACTATAAAAAATCTTTAGTGTGTTCTTAATGTGCAAGTTAATATGAATGAAAATCCACGAGGTTGATATAACTAAGGTGCTATAACAATATATTATTTTCATTGTTATCCTTTTGATATGGATACGTTTATTGACATAAGCAACGCAACATTTCTCAAGAACACATTCGAAAGTAAGCGTATTAAATTTACTTTTCAAGGCCACAGGTAACCAACAACAGCCTTTAGGAACATCTAGGACTATGTCTATCTCCTTAAAAAAGTGACACGACTAGAAGATAGAAAGGATATTCGGAGGACTACACCCCAGAGTTAGCTACTTTTCGTTCTGGTCACATTGGCCACTCCACGTAAGCTTACCTAGCTACACCCCCGGTGACATTACACGGCTCACTGGTCACGAAGAAAGTATATCTCTTCATCTCTTCGCAATGTTTCGATAGCGCCTCAAGATGGAAAAGCTCTCCAATTGGCATCCCCCAGCCACCAAGCAAGACCTCATGGAGAAAGTAATCCTTCTGCGGGGGATAGCATTCGAATGAAGGCGCATCGCCTCCAGCCTACACACCAGCATATTAGCACCAAACTTGACTCCTAGTGTAACCAAGCAAAATCAATCGTCAAAGAACATACCGCAGCAAAATGATTATCCCATAAGAACTCCAACATCTCCTCGCTCTGCTCTAACCCACTCAACTGTGGTGGGCCCTCCCTCGTAGCATAGAATGTCTTCTTCTCGTCATCAAGTTCTTCAAACGCAGCGAACCACCCCGACCTTATAAGCAAAATATCACCCTGCCTAAACTCTGTACCCTGGAACGCCGCCACCTCTTTCAGCTGCCCCAACGTAATCGAACCCGTTGCAAATGGGTTGTAATCAGGCGACCCGCCAGTCTCTTTCCTCCACCTGTGGAAATCAAGCAATACCCCCCTCCCAACAATCCCCTTCTCGGCCATATTATGTATTCCCAACTTATCCCCCGCTCCCTCTCCCACAATCTCCTGTTCGGTGGTGCCATTATAAAACAGCCTCTCCTTCTGGTACCCAAAGTGCCGTAGTCCATCCCACTGCGAGCTACACTGCGAGTTAAAGCTCCAGGTATCGTCACACACAACACGGGGTGGGGCTTTCATGTAGACCTCGTGGTGGAAGGCAGCTCGGGCAAAAAAGGGCGGGCAGGAGGAGCCCCGGGGGGTGTTCAAAGACCAATTTAGGGAGATGCGGTGGCCAGTGATAAGGTTTTCGCGGGCGGCAAGGGCGACGAGGGGAGAGGTGAGGAGATTGAGGGTGCCGAGCTCGTCAGAGGAGCCCCAGAGGCCCCAGGCTGAGTGGCGCGGGTGAGAGGGGGAGAGTGGGAGGGCGGAGAATGGGGGAATATCTTTGTGGTTTCCATTTTGGGCTGCCATTGTAGAGTAAATGAAGAATTCAATGATAAAGGTATTGCTAAATATTACTCCGTGTTGCTGATTTGGTTTTGTGGAATTATGTTAATTTTATAAACTCTTTTAACAAGAGAGAACCTGAGGAAGCCATATGGGCTGTGACAGCTTTCACAACATGCCTCAACCCATGCATGTTACCGCGGGGGAATACCATTTGGTCGGGTCCTCGGCGATATTTCCGCAGAAATCCGAAGAAACAACCGTACAACGCATGTCGCCGGTAATAACATGTAGCCTCGTGGCGTTTCCCCATGTTTTGTCCAAGAACCCCGCATTATAGGGTGTTCGGGTGCACTAGTACAAGATTGGAGAATTACTACTTGGCCGTCGTTCCGTGGCAATACTCCGAACATTGGGGAAGCCAAAACGCCCCATTTGCCGAAAGTCTCCTCTTTGTTTATACATTATGGGTACCTTCTCATGTTCCTTTTGCCGATTTGACATTTATAATTCGGGGGTGCCGTCGTCTTCCTCATCTCGAACGAAGTCTGACAGATATTATTCTTTACACGCAAGAACGATTTGTTACAACAAGCCGCTACAATGCCGGGCCTGCAAAAGATCAAAACTGAGTTGACCGATTTGCTCGGCATCAAGCATCCAATTCTCCTTGCTGGTACCTTCCTCTTATTCTCGCTTCATTCCCGCCACGACCCACTAACCTGATTTCCAGGAATGGCACGGACATCCTCCGGCCTCCTCGCCGCCGCCGTTTCCAACGCTGGCGGCTGTGGTGTCGTAGGCGGCCTGAACTATACCCCAGAACAACTATCGTCCATCCTCGACGACCTCAAGGCTAACCTGAATGACCCCTCCCTCCCTTTCGGCGTCGATCTCGCCCTTCCCAAAATCGGCGCTGGCGCTCGTAAGACCAACCATGATTACACACACGGACAGCTCGATGCTCTGATTGACGTCACCATCGACAGTGGAGCAAAGCTATTCGTGTGCGCTGTGGGAGTCCCACCGAAACATGTCGTGGAGAAATTGCATAAGAATGGCATTCTGGTGATGAATATGGTGGGTGCCCCAAAGCATGCGCGATATGCGCTTGAGGCTGGGGCAGATATGGTTTGCGCCCAAGGTGGCGAGGGGGGCGGGCACACCGGGGCGATCGCGGCTAGCATTTTAATTCCGGCGGTAGTGGACGCGGTGCAAGGCTACAAATCTCCCATGACGGGCTGCACGCCGTTGGTGATCGCCGCTGGCGGAATCCGGGACGGGCGCTCTCTGGCTGCGGCCTTGATGATGGGCGCAGCCGGCGTATGGGTCGGCACGCGCTTCGTGGCGTCTGTGGAGGCGGGATGCTCGGAGATGCACAAAATCGAAGTTACGACTGCGACGTTCGACGACACAGTGCGAACGCTTGTGGTGAGTGGGCGGCCGATGCGGGTTAAGGCAAACGAGTACATCAAGGCGTGGGAGAGGCAGCCAGCGAAGATTTTAGAGCTTACGCAGGCTGGAATTGTGCCGTATGAAAAGGATGTTGAAGACGGGGTGGACGCGGACAGGCCATTTTTGATGGGGCAAGTGGCCGCGGTGATTGGAGAGATTGAGCCGGCAGGGAAGATCGTGGAGGATATGGTTGATGGGGCTGTCGAGATGCTGTCGAAAGGATCAAAGTTCATAGGACTTGGGGCACGGTTATAATTTTTAGCAGTTAGAAGAAAAGAAGCCAAGCTACATAAATTAAGTAAGATAATAAAGTATGTAAACGAAGCACTCTGGTTAGTTTATTGCAAGTTAATGATTGCTACATGCTCAAATTATGCCGAAAACTACCAAAACAAAACGCCTAATTGCCAAGTCCCATGTTTGAGGGAGCACCCCCCGTCATTTATATATATTGTCACCAAAACACGAGAAAAGTGACTCCTGTGCTTAAAACTCTACCCTCATATCTCCTCCCTCCCTACCCTCCAGTATACTTCCTCCAAGATACATCCCAAACCGACTCTCCACATTCAGCAGATCTTTTAGCATATCCCATCGAATCTCGCTCGAGTCAAAGTTATGATAATCGGGCAACGGTCCGTCCTCCTCGCCGACCATAAGATTATCAGCATTTATCCCGGCGATGTCGTTGTTGTGACTATGGTCGTGTATACTAGAATCCACGCAGACGGGTAGCGAGGATAAGTGTGGGAGAGGTACGACAGTGGAGTGGACGGATGGAGTAAGGTCGCCCAGGAGTAGTTGGTGTTCTGGGGTTGAATTGTATGTGCCAGGCTGATGTGTTGAAACTGACGGCGGTGGCGCATGGCCTGTATCCTCCCTTGGTGCCTCTAAGTTGAAACTGAGCGTGTCGGCGAAGACGTGCAGAACCTCGAGGGACTTCGCTGCAGAAATATGCCCCTTAGCAGCAGACCGTAGGCCGCGCCACAGTATTATGATATGCTGTGCGAGGGCGGCAGTCTGGGAGTCGGTCTCATTGTTATTATTACTATTATGTATGACGTCTTCGGGAGTCATCGAGTGTAACCGGTACGCAAGCAATAGTACGATGCTAGCACGGAAAATATGCGTGAAAACCATGTCATTGCAGCGGTGGGAAAAGACGTCTTCCCATTTCTCTGCGTGGGCGACGCGATGCATAATACTCGCGGTGAGGGTGGCAATCTCGATGCTTTTCTTAAGACAGAAGCTGCGCATGGTCCCGGAGAGGGTGCTATCCGTGAAATGGCGGCTGAAGAGGGCAAGGCGGGCTTGTTGGCCAACGAATACGAGTTTGAGAGTTGATGGCTCAATGGTTGAGGTTTCGGACGGGTCGCAGAGACCACCAGGGTACTTCTGCCAGCACGTAAAGAGTTGAGCATCAATCTTCTTCATCGTTTCCATGTCACTGTCTTCATAGTGCGAGATAGCGCCGAATTGGATGATGGCGTCGAGATTGATGGTGACGGAGATGGAGGCGCGGAAGAATTCGACCGATTCTGATGCTGTTGTGCCCTTGTTATCAATTTCGTTTGGTAGATCGACATCGCAGTCTTCGTCTAGGAGCGAAACGGGACGCCCGCATGTCAGCGCAGCAACACGGTCCACCAAGTAGGCACCCCAGAAGAGGCGGTTCCGTGACTCGATTTCAACGTTAAAGAGTTGATGCGGCGATGGTCGCTTGTGGAGGCCGAGGTCCTGTACTATGCGTGAGGTGATGCCCGTCATGACCCAACAGGGGCTCGGAAGAGAGGCACCCATCAAATAGACACTCATAAGAAGGCTGATGATTGCATCATCTAATGTGTAGAATGCCTTGATCAGCCTTCCGCCATGATATCTCTGCGCGGCCTCAAAGAACTCCCATCCATTCTTCATCTGACGACCACTAGTATGTCGGACTTCGGCTAAATCAGACATTTGTGCACCAACGGCCCAAACCATCATGAGGATGGAGAAGTCGGCCACGATCTGGTCATGATCGTAGTGTACAGAAGACCCCGTGTAAATGCGCTGAAACTTGATGAGTATCGAAGGCCAGTACAGCATGGGGGTATGTGCCTGAACACTTTTGCTGTACACCTCTAGCAGCTTAGCTCCGAGGGGCTGTGGTGGTAGCTGTGAGCGCAACTCTGCCGATAAATTTGACTGTATAGCATCCTGCCGCACCGACTCTAAAGAAGGGCTCCACAAGGCTCTTGATGACGGCAGTTCGTAGCCTAGCTGTTGTACATATTCACGTACGTTGTCTAGAAAGACCATTTCAGAAGTTGCGCCAAAGAAGTAATGTGCCTTTTTCCCATCACCTGTGACATATGATTGTAGACTCGAGCTGCCATGGGTGGAGCGCCGCCTTCTGCGCAAACGGTCCGTGTCTATGGCCTCAGATGCAGATCCGCTGTCTGAAAGCACATCCGCCGTTCTCTTGGCTCCAGTAATCGAGGAATTTGGTGTCGGCACTCGAGTTTGAGATCCCTGGACGGTGTGATTACTCGAGGATCCCGTTACATTCACGCGCGACGCGCCCGGAATATTTTCAACTCTCTCGGATACTTTCCTCAAAGTCTGTTCAAGCTCACGAAGGCGTCTCCTGATAGGCACGAAATAAATACATGGTCTCCCAAGGGATGTTGAAATATGGGTTTGAAAAGAAGGGAGATATACTTACTCAGAAACCGCGCTTGACCCAGTGGAGCTCGAAGCATCCGCCACCTCGCACACAATGCCCGCAGAGACACACGAAGAGCATTGTCCTGTCCGTGACGTGTCACACTGAATACGAGACATCCGTCAACGTGAAGTTCCTTTGGATACCAACCGGCCATTCTCTCGGATGAGAGTTGAACCTATGACTTTGCACATACCTTGGTTTTCCTGGTCCGGCACGCGTTACATGCCCTGCTTTCACGCTGCCTCCTAAAAGGGCGCGTGAAGCGTGGTTGACGGTTTTCTTCTGTACTTGGAGATCGAACAGCAGCTGAGCCAGCAACAGGGGCAGCAGAAGGAGCATCAGTAGAATTTGGCACCAAGGTTTCTGGCGACACAGCCAGTTCTTGAGGTCTCATGGCGTCTTGGTCACCCACATACGCACCAGGGGTCTTCTAGCTTCGATTGAATTGGAATGGGGATGCAGATTTGGCAGGAAAACGATGAAGTTAGTGATTGCGGAACGAGACTTCATCCACCAGATATGAAGGCAAAGTTAGTTGTAAGGTTATGAAATTATTGCAGTGAGGTTGAAGGCTCAAGATGCGGGGAAGACGGCTAGTTCTCTAGGGCGTCATACAAAATCTGGGGTCGAAAAGTGGGGAAGGCATACTACGAAGATGTACAAAAGTGTAAGTTGAACTAAGATTAATGCGTCCACCAACTTTGACTACTTTAACAACCTGAGTGATGTTATTGGCAAAGAAGTAATTAGGGTCGAGAACAAATTCAAGGCCTCTGAAATCCCACATTTTCGGGACATAAACACAGCTTACTTTAGTCGCTGCTTTAAATGTTAATTGTGTACGAAACAAGGGGCAAGGTGTCTGTACAACAACAAGGGAAATGTAGCCAATGAAGTAGTAGTTGAAATTCTCCTGCTTTTCAACTCTTGTATTATGATCATACTATGTATATGTGTGTGAGTTTACCACGCAAGTAGTAATGCAGGTCCCAATGCCATGCTGCAGAGTGCTCAATAAGCGACATTTGCTTATAGCTAAATCTTGTCCATTGATAAGTATAATATGCACTTGAGTCACGACCTCCTCCGCAACCACACGCGTGTGGCTGTAAGGCTTAAAAATGGCGACTAAAGCAATTAATTGAGTGAGTTATGTTCTCTCAAAAAGCCAGCTATACACCCTGGGCAGCATATTTACCGTGTATAACAGTAAATCCAGTTTTTACTTTCTTCTTCAATAGAGGTACAATAGGCGAGCGGTTCTTGTATCCGGGGTGCACTAGTTCCATATACGGTCGAGAATGGTGAGCAACGCCAACGGCATTATTGAAATTTAGCTGGATATGTGGACATGAAAATGTTGTCTAGCCGACATCCGCGGATTATCATCCGTGGCAGTACCTCGGGGGATTAGTTGGCTGTTGGCAAAGATTACTACCCGCGTTTGCCAAGCGACAAATGTGGCCACAGGACGACTCCTTCAAGCACACCAAGTGAGTATCCCTGATGAATAGGCCTCAGACTCGACATATGGAACCTGTTGTAGAAATGCCTGACATTGTGAAGCTATTAAGCATTTGGTCTGAAGATTCTTAGGGAGCGAAGAGCCAATATTATAGCCTTTCGAGTCTGGCTCCCCAAGCCACATGCCCCCCCCTCGCATGAGCATAAAAGCGTGAACAAAACTGCAAGAACCTTTACTCCAATCCTCTATGTCGTGTACCGAAATTGCGGGTTCTAGGGAAATAATTAGCCTTGACCCACAAAGCTGAATTGATCAAGGAGGGAGTAGGTGACCGACCTTCCTGTCAGTGAGATCGTCCTCATATGCATGGTCAAAGCCTTCAGGGATACCAGCCTCGTCGCGTTTATTGTTATCATAAATTGCGAGATACCAGTATACGCCAATGAGAGCCATGGTTGCCACAGCTGTCGCGAGGCAGGCGATGAAGGCAGGAGCGTATGCGGGTGCATCTTGCGGCTTGAAGAGCCTAGGACGTGGTCAATATATGTCGGGATATCAGATAAATTAGAGGTGGCACTCACAAGGGCCCAATGAGATTTCCAACACAGTAGCCGATGAAGACACCGGCAGCGTTCAGCGTCCTCTTCGTATATCCAGCGCTATTTGCCATGACTACACCGAGGAGGACGCCATAAGTGCCCCCTAAAGAAGCGATGATATACGCGGCGAAGAGAAGGCCACCCTTGTTGCTTCGCGGAAGCTGCCACTGCAATATACACGAGACAACCGTCGGCACTTGACAGCATAACATAATAAAACACCTCTTGTTCTCGAACTTATAGGCAGCAAAAGCAGCAGCGAGCTCAATGCAACCCGTGACAAATCCAGCCGGGATGGTAAGGAGCAGGGTATTGAGCGGATTCAAACCAAAGTTTTGCACTATAATCGGCGTGAATGTCGAGTATGGTCCGTTGCCAATCATCATTAGCAGCGCGATGAAGAAGTGCAGCCAAAAGCGGACGTCAAGTAGGGTCTCCACGACCTGCTCGCTCTTCCAGTGAGTATTACGCACCCCAGTGTTATTCTCTTGCATGCGTGCCACGGCGATATATCGCTCACGAGGTGTGAAACCCTTTGCGCGGATAGGATCGGGAAGGAGAAAGAAGTATACCACTACGGCCAATAATATGGTTATGGCGCCGGCGACGAGGTACATGTATTTCCACGGGCTCAGAGTACCCTTGATCTGTCCAAGGCCGTAGTTGATTAAAGGGGAGACAGCACCAGCATAGCCCGTGCAGCAGAACCACGCGCCCATGCGCAGAGCTTGCTCTCTCTTGCGGTACCAGCCGCCGACGACGATCATGCAGATAGGGGAGATGCCACCCTCAAGCAAGCCGAGGAAGAAGCGCTGCGTCCAGAGACCTTGGTAGCTGGTGCAGCCGGCGGTAGCCATGAGGCAGACGCCCCATACAAATATTAGGCCACCAGCGACGCGTTCGATCGGGTACTTCTGTGCGAGAAGGGAGGCGGGGTAGGAGCCGAGGAGGAAGCCGATGTAGAGTATTGCAGAGCTGAAACTGTCTATGACGATGCTTTGTTAGTCTCGTAAACTCGCCGCGTCCTAAGGAGAAATAAGAGGAGGGGGCTTACATCGGTCTCCGACGTTGAGATCCAGGTCAGTTCTGATGCCGAAGATGGCCTTAAAAATATCAGTTCTCATATGCCAAGGGCTAGATTTTAGATCATAACTAACTGCTTGCGAGAGCATGGCTTTATCATAATACTGCAAACCATATCTGTCATCCTTATTTAGCACATGTTCGAACTAACGTTTAAAAACGTTTTTTCCAATAGTACTTACGTGAAACACAAAAGGGGAAGGAGCTGACAATCCAGTTTCCGGATAAGCCTTCGTTCCTCCTCAGGAGACCACGTATCATCGCCGTGCTCCTGAGCAAGAACTTGCATGACCTCATCTTTGCAATCAGTGTCGACTGACGTGATCTTCAGGGAGTTAATCACTACTTGGTCCGCTGTGTCGTGGGTTGAAGTCGCGGTCTTCTCCACGTCCTCCTTTTCGGAAACCATTGTTGTTTGTAAGATTCCGCTACAACCCAGTATTTGGGATGGTGTAGAAAAAATAAAGGAGTCGTGAGTGATCTCTGGCAATGTAAAATACTACCACACAAATGATCCAGAGTAGACTTATATATCCAGGTCTCTTATGCTGTTTTACATTCCCAGTAATGCTAAGAATGCGGGGAAGACTCTATGACACTATTTTCCAGCTCCACTACGTCCCCGCCCGGACTATATTCTAGCCCCACGGGACAGCTCCTCCCCCGCAGATACCCCAGACCAGTAACCATGTTGCCAAGAGCTTCCCCAGATTATGATTGCCCGTGCAGAACTGATGATTGTCGGGATATCCACGGAATTCCGGGGAATTTGGTAAATTCGTAGCTATTTTTGTGGCGTTCCATATTTAAGATTGCTCCGTGAAGTGGTCCACGGATGAGCATCCGCGGCAGCTGTGCAAAAGAATCCATAACTCCTAGACTTCTGAATTCCAAAATATCAACAGTCGTACAAGCCATTTATGCGTCAAGTTTTTTAATTCTAATCTTGAATCTAGTAATTGGTCAGCCAGACTAATTTTAAGCTCTTGGTACATACCCATGAACATACATTATAATCTGCGCTCGGTTTCAACAATCCTACTAAACTTCTAGGTGTGTAAAATAGGGCTCGTTGGACCTGATGAAAGAGAGAATCTAAGAATAGTGAATGAAATTTGTGTAATTGAGTTTCATTCTCGGTATTCTTCTTCTGGTTGCAACACATAGGAATATAATTGATTCAACTGAAGTTTACTCTAGAAAAAAACCAGTGACTTTCTATGGTATTTAGAAGATTGGGTAACTCATGTGCTGTATACTTATGTTAAGAATTCGAAATGATGATCAAGAACTTGAGGAACTAAAGTTAAAGACTTCTTGTGCAGTTCATGTCTATAGTAACGCAAGTACAGGCCGCTTTTTAGAAAACTTCTTATGGTATGTAACAATCTAAATAGCGTAAATAAATGCCCTCTTTTTTTTTCCCTTTTCGGCCAACGCTCTTTATTGTATTCAGTAACCATTTTCTGCGTTAGTTTCTACAAGACTTTTATGGCACCCACCAATCTCAGAATGGCAAGTACTATTTGTCTTTTGGAGAACTTCTCCTGTGAATTAGTGTATTCATGCATTCACTTTAAATATTTGTAGGACGCCAGAGTATGTCGTGCGTTACGAATGCAAGACCCAGCTCATCGAACATCATTTTCTTAGAACAATAGGTAGATATATCACGCCACCCAATGTCATTTAAAGGACTACATATTTGTGTGGCATGTACGCTGTATTTGTAGATTTATAAAAAGAAAAGCTATATATGAGAGAAAGACGAGGCAGTGTAGTGTGGAGGTCAGACTGAGACATCCGTAGCGGCGGCATACTTGGACATATATATAGTCGTTCAAGAGCACTATGCCGCCAGAGCTGTGACTGTCCCCAAGCTCTTGGATGTTGCGATATTTAGAGTTATGTTCGCCGGCACCTCAACGCCTTCATTCTTGCTCTCTTCAGGTCTTCCTACCTCTCTCTCTGCAACAACGGCCGCAACAGCGACTCTTTCCGGGTTCATTTTTCTCTTCACTTTCTCTTCAAAGCTCTTCTTCTCCTGCACATGATCCCTCAAATACTCGTCATCTAGGTAAAACGTCACATCATCTTCGGGACTGAACTCCTCTCTCGTAAACCCATTCCCGAGATATCCCCACCGATTTCCACTCACATACTCAATTTCATAATCCTCATACTTCGGTTCCGCCATGTGATCGAAAAACGCTAGCCGACTTCCTGGCCACATTACCAGCGGGCCATTCGTGCTCCCCTGCTTGAACCAACTCGAACATGGATCTACCCAGGCAGTGCGCTTCAAATACATAGCTGCATGCTCTCCAAAATCCCTCGTGGCTCCATCCTTCGGCGAGAGTCGCCTTATATGCTCCTTACGCATCTTGCGAATGACTTGGAGGAAGTGCTTCGTTCCCAGTGTGAGAAGCGGCAGCACAGAGCCTTGTGCAACCGGAGAAAATGGACCAGAGTACATGAAGTAGTTTGGAACGTTTGGGACGCCGACTGCAGCGTACGAGAGTGGAAGCCCCATCCATTTCTCTGATATGGATTTTCCGTCTAGTCCAATGACAGGGAACTTTGGGCGAAAGGAGGTGTCGAAACCTGTCGCGCAGATGATCACGTCAACTTCAACTTCTGCACCATCGGCAGTAAGGAACCCGTTAGGAGTGATGCCGCCGATAGTATCGGTATAACAGGTCGTTTTCTCGCCGACGAGGCACTCGAGGAAGCCATTACCGGGTGTGGGGCGACGACAGCTGACGTTGAAGTCCTTAGGGATAATCTTGTCAATGAGGCGCGGGTTGTTGCTAAGCTTAATGCACATCTCCTTGTATGAGAACTCGTTCGCCTCATCTGACTCCTCGGTGTTACGCAACACGAGCTTGAATCGCTGATTTAGCTCCAGCTCAATCATTTTCCTATACTCTCTGTACTTCTCCGGATTCCGGGCCCATTCTGCCTTTTGCTCATCTGTGTAGTGGAAGTTTGCGCCATTGGGCCCTGCAAATTTCTGTCCGAAACCTGCAGTGATCCAGGTAGGGCTGCGTACCCATGTATACAGCTTTGAGACATCTTTATAGATGGAGGCGACGACTTGGACGCCGGAGCTTCCAGACCCTATGACAGCAACGCGCTTTCCCTTGAGGTCGTAGCCCGCCTCATAACGCGCTGTGTGAAACATCTTTCCCTTGAACGTATTGAGTCCTGGAATTGTTGGCCATTTCCATGCACTGCGTTCTCATATTAGTTTTCTTCTCAAATAGTAAGGAAATGCAACACATACTTTAGAAATCCCGTGCCGTTCAATAATAAATCCGCATCCTCATACCATTCCTTTACTATATTTCCCGCCTGATCCTTCTGCGCCAGGCTAATAATCCACCTTGACTTTTCCTCATTCCACACGGCCTTCTTCACTTCCGTGCGCAGCATAATGTACTTATACATATCCTCCTTCGTTGCAATCATCTTCATATATTCCCAAATCTCCTTCGAGCTCGAATAATAGCTCGTCCAATTTGGATTTGGACACCAGGCAAACTGATAGCTAGCACTGGGAACATCACATGCACACCCAGGGTAGCGGTTCTCAAACCATGTCCCACCAACATCTGCATTCTTTTCAAAAACGGCAAACTCCACATTGAGTTGTGGGAGCGTCTGGACGGCATGATGGATGAAATCAATGCCGGCCGCGCCAGCGCCGATGATCACGACTTTGAAGGGTTTAGCAGGAGGCTCATTGATCATGAGCTCATTAATGCGGTAGCCATTCTCAGAAACGTTATCATACGAGGGGTGGTAGGCTGGGCGTTGTTTGGACGACGGGTGGGATTCTGTAGTGTTGCTGCCAATGCGGAGGCCTTCTGGGCGCACGAAAGTTGAAGAGTGCGCTTCAAAGTTGCTGTTATCCCCCATGTTGAAGATGGATATAAAAATTGCAGTACAAAGAATGAAGAGCGCTGGTGGTAAAATGCGAAAGCACGTAGGTTATGGGAGAAGATGTACAGACAAAGTGTTAAAGATAAAGAACAGGTCTACTGTGATCCGACTTGCTACCTTGGGCAATATGATTTCATACTAGAGATTGCCTCTATTCTGCCGAAACATATCCGACAACAGGTTGAAGAATATTCTCTAAGGTTACCACGACAAGAAAGGTAATAAGATAGACTTCGGACCGCGGTCCGTGTCTCCGGCCGCAACAGAAGACAAGTGTTTCCACCGGCTGTAGGTAACGGAAGTTCATCGGTTCGTGAATGTTTTGAGTGAAAAGGTGGAAGGAATGTGGGCAAGATGACCATGGTATTATGCGGGGTAGATAACCGGGCTTACACGCCATCGTGTTATATCCGTGGAAACCATGGAGGGAACCATCCACAGCTCAGAGTTTACTAATAATACAGCCTAGACTTTAACCATTTTGGTGCAATAATGAACAGCAATAATAAACACTAGTGATAAATGAATCATATTTGCTTGAAATTTGACTGTGTTGTATGAATCTGTACGTGCCGTAGCACGTTGGATATTGACAGTATTTGCCTCATTTTATGCCAGATGGTAGCGAATCAGAAATAATTACAGCTTTGTTGCTGTACTATCGACAGCCAAAAGCGCCCTCCCATTATTCAAGACCTCCTGTCCTTCCACACTCGTCCTAAACAACACCTCCTCCAACCCATTCTCTCTCCCCATTTTCCACATTTCCACTAACAGCGTATCCCCTGGATACACAACCTTCTTAAACCTAGCCTGAAACTCCCTCAATCTTCTCCCATCCCCTCCCGCAAATGTACTCAACACCGCATGTGCGCTCATGTTCCACGTACAAAGCCCATGCAAAATAATTCCCTTAAATCCCGCTTTCTTCGCCACCGCATCATCGCAGTGTAAAGGGTTATAATCCCCATTCAACCGATACAAATGAGCCGTCTCTGTGGTTGTAACTTGTGTATATATCGCGTCCGCTTGGCGCTTTGGTGGCACGTATACCGTCTCCTTCTCTTTCTTCGGGCCGCCCCAGCCGCCTTGCCCAACAGCAAAGCTTTGCCGTAGAATACGGCAGTACCCCGTGCCTGTCAGAGTATCCACAAGCACTGCTTCGGTTTCAGTAATCATTCCTGCAGGTCCCTTGTCTGCTACACCGAGACAGGTGATCTGCAATTCAAATGCGTGGCCGGTGGAAGAGGCGGGGAGGGGTTGGAATATTTGGATGTGGCGCTGGCCATCGAGAACGCGGGTTTGGTCAACGGGGGGGACACCTGGGATGGCAGGGGTGCGCGTTGTGGTATAATAGTCGATAATGCTTTGGTAGGAGCCTTTGAATTGCAGGATCACAGGGTAGGTAGGAAACGGCTGGAAGTCTGGGTGGAGTTCCTTTGATAGGAGGAATTGTTAGATTTCGAGATTTTGAAGGATACCTAGGAGGTAAGACGAACGTTTAGAAACTTTGATTCGTGGGCTTTGCAACCTATGCTCGCGGAAAAAAGGAGGGAGTCGCGCTTGTTCCATGAGCAAGGGATACTGGGGAACTTGAATCCCGCACCAGGCAGCTTGACAGGCGAGGCCATTTTTTGCCTTTCTAGAGTAGAGCAATAAATTATGGAAAAGAGATGGTATTTTAAAATAAAGAGAGCAGAATGGCCGCAGATTTCCAAAAAAATGATCAAAGATTTAACGACAATTTGGATTGTAGTCAGGTGTATCCTCTTCTCAGTTGTTCTGGGGCAGAATGCTCGATAATTCCAACCACCTAACTGGCTCTCCACATGATCAAGGTAGATAAACTATTTATTGCCATCTAATAGCCAGGACCGGGTGCAATGTGACAATAGAATACCTTTCAGGACCTAGAAAAGCGGTTGCCGGTTGTTGTGCCGCGGAAGACGTTCACACTATAATGCGGAGAAGGGCCGAGACCAAAGGTGTTCACTACAATGCGGGGAAAGCACGACAGCCAAGGAAACCCGAGCTAAACTCTGTAATGACAAGCCGGCTGCAAAGGACAGACTGAGTACTTGATAGAAAAACAAATATCAGCAGTACAAACAGGAAGTTTTCAACGCCAGAACTTTGTATTTTTTTGATATACTTGTTATCGGCCAGGAAAGGGTGATATTAAAAATAAAAAAATACTAATATTTAATAAATTTTAATTTTAGATTATCTCTAAAATTCCTCATTTCAAACAACAATCCCAAGATTTGAATTACAACATCAATTTCTTTACAAACAAAACATCTCAAGTATATATATTTTATATAATTTGACTCCTGTGTTTCCTATACCGTCTTTGCGGGCCACGTAGTCCTCCTCCTCGCTCTAACGTACAAATTCATGGGCCTAATTAGCTGGAAATCCGGGTCATAATCGACAGCCCCATGGGTTTCCTTACTAAACTCGTATCTGTATAGCAGCTCAGAAAACAAGATCTTGACCTCTTGCAACGCAAAGTTAAATCCAATGCACCCCCTTGGCCCTGCTGCAAATGGGACATAGGCGCACCGATGTCTCTTTTTCACGGCCTCCGTGTCCCACCTTGCGGTGTCAAAGCGCAAGGGGTTCTCCCACACGTTGGGGTTGGTGTGGATCGCATACAACGCAGGGACTAGAACAGCGTCGGCGGGGAGGTGCCAGCCACCGGGGAGGATGACGTCGGTTTTTGTAGTGCGGGCAGGCTGGAAGGAGGGATTGTGAAGACGCTGGGTCTCCTTGACGAATTTGTCAAGATATTTGAGATTTGCGGCGTGTTCGGGGGTCCAGGTGATATCGTTGTTGATGTCCGAGTCGATGAGCTCTTGGAGGAGGCGCTCTTGCTCTCCGCTGTAGGTAATGGTGGAGTAGATCATCCAGGAAAGGAGTGCAGAAGTCGTCGTAAAGCCAGCGGCTGTCATGATGACCATGTTGGGGAGGATGAGATCCTTTGGTAGTTTTCGGCCGTTCTCGTCGATGGCGCGATTGAGGTAGTCGACTACACAGGTTGCTTTCAAGGCGGCGTCGGCCATGGGCAGATCAGGTTTGTCGCGCGAGTCTACTGTGTCCATCGCACCTTGTAGCCTGGAGTAGGTGCGCTGCTGCATATCCTTCAACCTTTTCGGGTCTCCAAAGGGTAGTGCCCCATACCAATCACCCCGGGCCGTCACTTTCTTATTCAAAAGTAACATATCTGCAATATCGTGAATTATCGGATCGACAGGAGAGTCTGGTTCGTTGAAGTGGCCGAAATCGAGGCCCAAGCAGAACTTGCCGATGGTTTGCGCTGCAAGCTTGTGCATATATTGATAGACGTTCAAAGTCTCACCGGCCGCATCTATTGCATCAAAAACTTTGAATGACCCCCGCACTGTTTGCTCCATAAGAGGAGTATAATGGCGGATTGCTTTTGGACTAAGTGACGGGGGCAGAAACTTATGGTTCTGTTGCCAGGCCTTTGTTTCTGTGTCACCAATGAATATTGCTGTGTTGTCCTTGATTCCCCATAGAGGATGGTCGGAAGTAATCTTTTTAGTGAAATATATGGATTCGCTGAAAAGGTATCCAGCGATCACTGGGTCGTCGGTGTGATAGTTGACCTTTCCCATATTGACAGCCTTGACGACGGATCCATATTTCCTCAACAGACGAATAATATTTCCTAGATGGTCCGGAAATATCTCGTAGTATGACCCAACGCCTGGAAGGCCCTTAGGTCCAAGTACTTCGCGAACAGGCTGACCATTAATAGTGATTCCTATAGGAGTAGTGGCATTAGAAATGCCCTCCAGGTCTTCTATCGCACCATGTTCATCTGTTTGAAAATTGATACCTATATATTATCTTAGCGATGGCTCTGAGGGACAAGGAACTGAGAAGAGTAAACCTTACCAGCTGGTTCAATAATGTGAAATGAAAGTCCAAGGTTGATTTTCAGCGTCTTTAGATCCAGGATTGTATCTACATCAACCTCGCGTGTTGAAGGAGGCGTGACTCCAAGCAGATAGAACTGTCGCGTTCTGCTGGCAGTCATAGTCCTGAATTTATAGCTTCTTTTCTGTTTCCGAAATATTAAACTGAATTACAGAATAAAGCTTTAAGAGGATCGATCTTCTCTGATTATAAAATGCGAGAACGATTTATTACATCAAGGTGTAGATATGACCTTGAGACAATAATATGAAATACCCGTGACTTACATGGATCCCTTTCACTAGCATGCGGCACTTACAGGTATTCATAATTCCCATGCCGAATGGTCCATGAATTGGTTGCATGCTTGGCTATACAAGTGCATTTTGCCTCGGAAAGTTGCCGCGGAAATTTTTATGGTTCTTGATGTGGAGAGTGCAGGGTGGCACAAACGATACCCGCAAGGTACCGTGTTTAGTGCATTGGGTGCTCTACAGCACCCCGAACTCCGCGGGCTCTTCTCGGCAGGGCAATTGACCGGGGGATGTACGCTTCACGTGTGGGACTGACATAATTTAATGTATTGTAACACTCATACAAGATGCTGCTTTACGACATAACATCTGGGGAGAATAATATTTTTGGCTTGCTCTCAGGCTTACATTACCATTTTTCATTCATATAGGACAACATCAATATACAATGACCACATCGTACACGTTGGAAGAAGTGGGAAAACATGTCACCGACAAAGACTGCTGGATAGTTATACATAATAAAGGTGATTATAAGCTATAATAGACTCCATGCTCTGGTCATTGAATAAGAAGTACTGACAACTCATAGTTTGCGATGTAACAAATTACTTCGAACTACATCCTGGTGGCGCAGAAGTCCTGAAAGAATATGGCGGTCTCGATGCCACGGAGCCATTTGAAGATGCAAGCCACTCTGATAGTGCCTGGGGAACAATGAACTCACTCGTAGTGGGCGAGCTGGCAGAAGAAGTGAGTTGGCGGGCTTTCATTAGAGCTGTTACACAGAATACCAGCTAATTCCTTGTCTTCTAGCACCGACAAACAGATAATGTTTATTATAAAACCACACATGAAAACGTCGAAGCCGCTCCTATATTGGCGAAAACGTCAACGGCAAAAATACTAAAAAGCCTATCCACCAAAGCTCTTGCTCTTGGCCTAACGGGAAGCCTCATTTACTTTGGAAAGCCGCTCCTTTCCACCCGTTGGCTGTCTACTGATCTTCTCACCAATCAACTTCTACGCATCCGTGTCGGGAAATCATCCGGGGACTTTTGGTATGGCTACCTCAGCTCCATAGCTACAATTTCACTGCTAGTGACGAGTGGTGGCTACGTCGCCGCGAATAAACTTACCAGCGGCGGCGGCCATGGCGGGCCCAGCTTGCCAGCTCGCTCAAAGCCCACGTTTAGAACATTGAAGAAGCCCTCGACTATTACGCCGCCTGAAGCACCAATTCTAAGCACTCGCTCGTATCGAAAATTCCCGCTTGTGCACAAGGAAGAGCTCTCACCAAACGTGTTTCTACTGGTATTCTCTCTGCCATCACCCACGGCTATCCTACCCCTGCCAACAGGCCAGCATGTCTCAGTGATGGCTGAGATCAACGGTCATAGTGTCAGCCGTTCATACACACCAATATCAAACTACAAAGATCCCGGCGTGATTGAGCTGGTCGTCAAGGTGTACCCGACAGGCCTTCTCACACCGCACCTCGGCAATATGAACATTGGCGACACCGTTGGCTTCCGTGGGCCGATCGGCGCCATGAAATACAAATCTGGCTTGAGCAAGCGTATTCTCATGATTGCCGGCGGCACCGGCGTAACGCCCATGTATCAGGTCATTCGGGCAATCTGCGAAGATGAAGCAGACGGCACGGCAGTGACGCTGCTCTATGCGAACAATAACTTGGAGGATATTCTCATGAAGGAGAAACTGGATGCGTGGGCGGCGGCGCATCCAGAGAAATTTTCAGTCTCCTACGTCTTGGTAAATCCCCCGAATGGGTGGAAGGATGGGAAGGGGTTTGTGTCGAAAGAGATGATTCAGCAGAGGTTGGAAGGGGTGCTGGATACGAAGGTTATGCTTTGCGGGCCACCGGGAATGGTGAAGATTATGAAGACGCATCTTTCTAATATGGGGTTTCCGGTTCCGGGGCCGATTTCGAAGGCGAGCGATCGTGTGTTTATATTTTAGCTAGATGTATCTTTGTCGGATGTTTGAGGTGCCCTTATAACATTGGTATAAAACACCATACTTTGAATTCCATTTTGTAGATAGTTTGGTTATATTTTATCCTGTCTCCTGGTAAAATTATCGCATTTAGAACTATAAAGTCAATTTCATTTACTTCATACTAGAAATGAGACTACTGACGGATGAGACGGGTGTGAGGGGTCCTCCATGACCAAATAGAATGTCCCGGATCCCAGGTCCCAAATCAATTGGGAGAGCTGGACTAGCATTTTACCCCGCACCCCGCACCCCGCATTTTCGGTTTTGCTGAGCAACGGGCCAATCACTTGTGGCGCCTCTTCCCCATGTGGGTACCCATCCCTTACCCATCCCTTACCGCGGGGATGTCAACCGCGGGATTGGTATAAATGAACTTAGCGGAATAATTCGACCTAACTTTAACTCGGCCTATGTCGGTATTCAGCGTCCCGGCCGAGATGCGTGCTCATCCCCGCAGTGCACATAGTAGAGCATATTTCTCGAGCACGGGGTCTTGCCTCGCCAGTCTCACTTTCCCCAATTAATTGATCCTTTGTTTGGATAATACTTTGTGTGGTAACTTGATAATAATGGCGGCTCTTCAAAAGGTATACGTCGTCGGCGTGGGATTGACCAAATTCATCAAGCCGAGAGGACTCGTCGACTATCCCGACCTGGGCTTCGAGGCTGGTGTCAAAGCCCTTTTGGATGCGGGAATAAACTATGACGAAGTCCAGCAAGGCATTGCTTGCTACGTATACGGCGACAGCACATGTGGTCAACGTGTTTTCTACCGCTTTGGTGAGCTCGTCCCCCCGAAAGCATTCCCATCAAGTACAAATACCAATCTATCCTCTTCTCCGTTACAGGAATGACCCAAATCCCCATTTATAATGTAAATAACAACTGCTCAACCGGCAGCTCCGGCATCCATCTTGCACGGCAGCTCATCTCCCATAACGCCGCAGATTGCATCCTCGTCGTCGGCTTCGAAAAGATGTTCCCGGGCTCCCTCAAGACCAACTTTCCCGACCGAACACCCCCCAATGACCGCACCGTCGCCATGATGCGCGCCACTCGCGGGTTTTCTGATACCACTCCCCGCGCGCCCCAAACATTTGGCAATGCTGGCAGAGAGTACATGGAGAAGTACGGCGCGACAGCCGATGACTTCGCAGAGATCGCCCGTGTCAACCATGCGCATAGCGCGAAGAACCCGTACTCACAGTTCCAAGATGTCTATAGCCTCGAGCAGATCCAGAACTCACCGATGGTTCATGCGCCTCTCACGAAGCTTCAGTGCTGTCCGACTTCTGATGGCGGTGCCGCGGCCGTTATTGTATCTGAGAAGTGGCTTGAAGCACACCCGCATCTCAAGGAACAAGCAATACTCATCGCAGGCCAGCATATGGCAACCGACAGCCCGGCGCTATACTCACGATCGGCTATCGACCTCGTAGGGATGGAGATGACACGCACAGCAGCGCGTGTCGCCATGTCCGAGGCAGGAATTACAGCTACAGATGTCAAAGTCTGCGAGCTGCACGATTGCTTCTCCGCAAATGAGATGATCACTATAGATGGTCTCGGGCTCTCGGCTCCGGGTAAAGCACACGAGCTCGTTCGTGCCGGCGGAATCACGTTTGGTGGGCAGGTAGTGGTGAATCCGAGTGGTGGTCTGATTAGCAAGGGACACCCGCTGGGGGCGACGGGACTGGCGCAGTGTGCAGAGCTGTGCTGGCATTTGAGAGGGTGGGCAGCGAATCGCCATGTGGAGGGCGCAAGGTATGCACTGCAGCATAATCTTGGGCTGGGCGGGGCGGCGGTGGTGACGGTGTATAAGAGAGCAGATGGGAAGTTAAATGGGCTGGTAGAAGATGTGGCGCGGGTTAGTAAGTCGAGGTATAATCCTGCCGTTGAGGCGAGAGAGCCGACACAGGAGGATGTGGCGAAGGTTATTAGTCGAACAAAGTCAAGTGAGTGGATGGTTACGCAGAAGAACATACAGGCCCAGCTGTAAGCGGTTCGTATTTGAGAAGGTATGGGGTGCTGAAATATAGACGGTATTCAAGCATGTTAGAGAATTTGGAGGTTTCATCTGCTCTTCTGTGCATCAATCACCGTAGTGTTCAACATCGTAGTGTCTAGTATGCCGTTCAGCACAGTGACGCAAACCACCCAATGCCACTGAAAAGACCCGCACTAAACAAGCTTCATCGTCACGAAAGTACAATGGAGAAAACAAGGACATTTAAAGGCTACAAAATAATGTTCGCACATGGAAACAGGTAGTCATAGATGACCTTCTTGTTTCCCAACAGAGGGTTGTGATTATGTAAGGATCAACGGCTCCTTCGACTTGGCATGTCTATTATTAGGTATGGCCCCCAACATCCGTCCGGACGCTAAAATAGGTTTCTGTGTTGGAAACATTTTAACAAACAAAACAGCCGTTGTCTAATTGCCCAATTCCCTGTCCTGTCAGATATGTGCCGTCCGTCATTTAATTTTGGATAATCATTGGCGAAAGGGATGCATCAATTGTATGGGAGGAGGCGTTGTCTTAAAGCATTCTGTTTTCCACAATGGGATGGAAGCACTGACCGCCCCCAAAACAACCTTGTCGTTTTGGGGGCCGCCTTTGGTATCCTTCCGGTTAGTGGCCTCCATCCTTTCTAGGCCTTGCGCACTTTCTACGCTTCTCCGCAGGTTGTGATATTCGGACAGGGAGTACATTATAGGTAGTGCCTTCAGGGCTGAGGGAGCCAAGGACTTTGATTGACCTGCCAAGGCGGCTATATCATCATCGGTGCAATTACTTCGTAGTGTTGAAACAGCACATGGTTGATTAGCTCCAACGAGCATTGCGGGGCATAGATGTGTTAGCGATATATAATGTTATTAAAATCCCCTAAAATGCCTCGTCAATGAATCTCTGTGACGCCGCTACAGTTTATAAGCAATCTTAACTTCAAACATGAAGCTCTCTTCCCATCTTCTCGCCGCATCATTGGCTGCCATCGCAACTGCAAAAGCGCCAGTTCGTATGTACTCTTCTCGTTTTCTGCTACTGGTCTTCTAGCGATATGTTGCAGTGGCGCCTTATTTTCCGTACTAATTTGTGGGTGAATAGCGAAAATATGCGGTAATGGCGTACTGCATCCGAAATCCACCGCGGAGCTATCTGCTATGGTCAACTGCACACACACCCAAGCCTACCAGTGCGTCGACCGAAACAATTCGCCGAAAGATGATTTTATGACATTGAATTCCACGGATAATGCTACTGCTTATCCCGTATGCACAGAGGCATTTTACGATTTTAAAGTCAGCAATACTGCTAAATTCGATGAATCGCTCGTGGTCCCGGATCTTGTCAAGGTCAACAAGATTTACGTTAGCGGGGATTTTCCTACATACCTTAACGCCACTTCCATCGACTTCCCAGACTTGCTCAATGTTACAGGGCAGATTGACATAATGAGTGCGGGTAAAGTGAAAAGCCTCAAGATGCCGAAGCTCGAATATATTGCGTGGTCTCTCCACATAGACCTTTCAGCGGGAGAGGGAGCAGAGGCACCACCAGCCATCAGCCTAACCTTTCCAAGCTTGACTACTGTTGGAGCAGGACTATATATAGTGGGAAACATTAATGCGTAGGCACTATCGAACCCCATTGCGCGTGATATCAAAGCTAACTCGCTTTTTTCAGCATCGAATTTCCGGCATTATCCAACTCGGAGCTCATTACAATAGAATCAACGGGGGACCTGGATTGTGAAGCCTTTGCTACGAAAGTTGTGAATTCGACTGTTCGATTTCGCTCGTCGGACCAGTCTAAGGATGCGGTAGTTTGCAGCTCGAACAAAGGGTCTACCAAAAAGAACCTGCCGAGTGCTGGTAATGATAGTGCTGGTGGACCTAGTTTCCGTGCGAATATGTTGCTGATGGCAATCTTTGTTAGCTGTGCGAGCTTGCTTGTTTAATTGCGAGAAAAAGAACGATCAACAAAGCTTTTTCATTTTGACTTGAGCTTTGTACTTTTGTAATGTTGGCTGTGGATGATACCTTGTTTGTCCGCGTGGTCAAAGCTATCGTCTGCATGCAAAAATGTTGACACCCCGTACTTATCGAATCCGTCTCAGATGTGTGAGATCCTACATGGAAAATGAACCATATTGGAATTGAATAGGAAGATCTAACGTTGACCGCTGGTAATGCTTATGCTAGCGGCGCTGACGCTCATGACACAGATCATAGCCCTGTTTTTGTGTATAACTAGTATAACTATCAATTCCAAGTCTCATTATACATACACCTTATACTTTGATCGCAATTTTCCCCACTGTATTCTGCTGCCTCATCTGTTCAAACGCCTGTGGTGCATTTTCCCAGGTATATACATTCCCCAAATATGGATGTATATCATGCTCCTCTGTTAAGGCCACTACACGTGAGAGCATAGCTCTGCTATACACTAAAATGCCCTTTACTATGCCATAGTCAGCTAAACCCCCATATTAATTAGATCAGGATCTTACACGTCTTTGCCTGGACAATCAGGGGCATCAAAATATCCACTGGCGTTGGGGTAGTCAAGAATCCAACCAGGCAAGCTGTACCTCCCTGCCTCAATGCCTTCACAGACTGTTCTAGTGTCCCGGACCCTCCTACGTCGCAAACTAAATCAGCCCCCTTACCATGTGTGAGTCGGAGTACCTCATCGGCCCAATCTGGTGTTGTCTTATAGTTGATCAGCTCCGAGGCACCTAGCTTCTTCGCAATCCGTAACTTCTCATCTGTCGAGGAGGTCGCAATGACTCTCGCTCCAAGAGCGGATGCGTACTTTTCATTTATCAGTACAGTAATACTATCACTCATCCTTACTACTTACCTGAATAACAGCACAACTCACACCACCCGTACCTTGCGTTACGACTGTTGTTTCCTTTCCAACGCTTATAGACTGTAGGACATTCATCGCCGTCCCGGCCGCCCCTGGTAAAGCTGCTGCCTCCTCGAAAGATAAATTCTTTGGCGCGCGGATAATCCATGGATCCTGCACAACCATGTACTGGGTTAAAGTTCCATTCACGGTTCCCGAACCCAAGTTATTTTCCATGGTAACCACTTCCACGTCACCATCGACCCAATCTCGATTCGTTAAGAGGATCACTACATCGCCGATGCTGTCTGTCCATGTGCTGCCCGGACCAGCACTAATAATCTCCCCGACGCCATCGCTGCACGGAATTAGTCCTGGAGGCGTTCGGGTCGGATATAGAGGGGAGTCGGCAAGGCAGAGGAGGTCGCGGAAGTTCAGGCTAGCGGCGCGAATGCGGACGAGGACCGAACCAGGGCCAGGAGAGGGAATGGGAACTTCCTTCACAGACAGGTTGCTGAGCAAGTTGGGTGATAGATGTGAATGCAAAGGGTCGACAATGTTAATCTGGTAGGATAGCGACATTTTGGAAGTTGATGTCATGATGTCTTAGAAGCTGGTTGTCGAGGTTGTTGGGGCAAGATAGTGGTTGATACATAGGGGGACCTGCGTCCCCTTTAAGTACTCTTCCATATCCCACTAGACTCGTAATCCCAACGCTCTCCGACTTGAATTGATTCTTAAAGTATTTCAAACCTGATACGAGTCTGTTCTGTCTTGTCTGTAGGTGGCGGAGTTCCGCTGTAGGAAGCAGTGGAAGTCCGCACGCTAACCATAGTTCATGCATATTGAAACTCGGTGAGTACAATTTCATAAAATCAAGATTTGTAGCTTGGATTTATATGGTAATTAACATGTTCCCAGCAACGATAGAGGGATATCTTTTGTTATAAAAGCATAAGAGGTGGCCGTATAACATTGTGCCTACAAGCACCAATCAATATTGATTCATAGGTGCCTGTGAATAGAGCTTGCCCTCCGTTCCACTGTGCGAGAAAGTCTTGGTATGTGATCAATTCCCCTCCTAAACCAAGGGTAGTCTGCCACCAGACGTCTTCTAAGACGACCCACAGTGCGCCATTTACAGAGACTGGTAAAGTTGTCATTTGGGGAACACTGGTGCAGTATCCATCTTTGAATATTGAATATATTGCTTGCACCATGATAGACATTGTAACTGAACGCCTTGCGCTCTCAATAAAAATCCAGCGCTGATAAGGGGATTCAGTATCGGATTCATTGTAATTACTTGTTGAATGTAGCCGGGACGTCCAGGTCTCAAGTATTTTGAATTGCCCCTCTGCCTTAGCCCGCTGACGAATGTCACCATCAAAAAGGCGTATGATTTGGTAGATAATCATTGCTTGGACACCGACTAGGTAGTCTTTCGTCGACCATGGCGAGGACTTTGAGGATGCAATGAGACTAGAGATTCGGCTATCGAGCATTGAAAAGGTAATGGTTTGATTTTGAGGCGTTTTTTGGCAATACATGGCGCTAATTCCGAGGAGGTCTTGATAAGCAACTGGTGGCATAAGTTGATATGAATCGTGGTGAATAAAAGGTGCTCGATTTTGGTGTACTAGCTGCAATATAATGTCTTTAAATTGTGAAACGCAGAAATCCAATTGCTCCTGCCTAATGGTCGCACGCTCTGGGTATGGGAAAGAATTAATATAAAACAGGTCATATTTAGTTGAGGCACCGATTTGAAAGGCAGCGCACATTGAGAGGTCTGTTGGCACAGTGTCCTGAACAGGTTGCTCATCGGTATGTGGAGACGTCCAAGTTAAGCCCTCGTCTATGATCTGATCCCTTCTTCCGACAATGGATATGGAGGGCATAGCCTGCATCTATTAGACTTGTAGAAGTTAAAGCAACTATAATTAACTCACGTATTCACAAACAAAGCCTCGATCCGCGCATCTGCCACATTGCGGAAATCTCAGATCACATCTTCTCTTCGCTTGAGCACAGGTAGTACATGCTTTGCGGCGGGTAGAGCTCTGGTAGACAAGCATTATAGTGCATTCAATCGCGAAGCCTTCGTAAAAGTCTCTTCAATGAAGCCTAACTTCACATTATCTGTGCGAGATGGGATGACGTTACAAGGATTTGCTGACGAATGGTGTTGCATTAGTGCAGCGGAGTTCCGCCAAGCGAAGCGGAGTTCCCACCCAGCGTCGTGGAGTTGTTGACATCGTGCGCCTCTTGTTATCTTGCTCTAAATCCGGGATCCATAGGCCAGGCTGGTCTTCGATATAGATGTTACTTTTTATTTCATCATAATTATATATGTTCCGGCCCAACCGCGAATAATTCATATTCGCGAATAGGCCGGCCAGCTCGTGAGCGGACATATCTCGTGGTTGGGCCGGAACATACATAATATATTCTATTTTGGTTACAGCGATATACTGGTTATAACGATAGTCAAATGGTGGACAGGATACATCGCTATAACAGGGGTTTGACTGTAGCACTCTGTCTCAGAAACTGACGTGCAATAAATGGACCAAGTTTCAGGAGATATTCATGGAGAGTTGGCCAGATGGAGAACGAGCCAGCCTTCCACGCATCGTGCCACAGATTAGTAAGACAAATGATGAACAAATTTACACGAATCACAACTGTCCGCAACTGCTTGAGCAAACGAGTTTTGGTAAAAAGCAAGAACTGTTTATCGTATCGTCTTTGTGCGTTGTTACATCAAGAGCATGGAAGCGTTTGAAGTGAAGGCGCCGTCTCTTCTCCGTTACCTCTTTACTGGATGCGCTGAATCATATTCACGTTTGCGGCTATGTGACAAACGTGCAGTTTTGGATTTGGCTTTCCATTGCCTTCTGTTTGGAAAACTGCCAGCGAATTATCGTACGGGACAAGGGGTTCTGTTTGCTTTGATACGGATATACGGCTACTGGCCGGATACTAAATGGCCACAATATCCAAATATCTTGTACTATAAACAACTATCTGGTATGCCATATTATCTATGATTACTTCGCTCTACAACGATCTTCAACCTACTCCAGGTTCGTCCTCAGAGACGACATATTTCAGCGTTGGACAATGGCCTCAGCGTTAGATTTGAGATACATTATCACCCATGTGTTCCTTACACCCAAGCTACCTCAGAAGGATGACAGCGATATCAATCACGATTTGGCATTGATAAAGGAGTTTACAGTGGCATTGGAATCATTCCAGGCTCTTCTCACTGACCAAGAGCATTTGAGATGGTCAGGTCTCGTGGTGATGTTGAGCAACATGCTTGAGCTAAGGGGTCCGCCTGGAGATCTGCTATCTGAAAAGGTTGAGATATCCCTGGAGAGAATAAAGACAGGAGGTATTTCTACTTAAAACAAGCAACTTCACAAAGGTATCCGTGCTTACATTTATTATAGACATACTCGCATTTCACATCCGTAGTCAGAATGCAGGGCTTATCGTTCGAAGACCGTCGCTGGAACAGTTCACATTTGAATCTTTCGAACTTTCGCCAACAACTAGCGCTGTCATGACAGCAAAGGGTTCCCTGCGACGCTGCTTCCCCGGCCCAGTCATTGCAGTAAGCCAGGACAGGATGGCCGATAGCTATTTTCGCGAGGCCCTCGCACAACTCCTCGCAGAACTAGACGCCAATACGCCGCTGGAGGCATGGCCAGTTGTATCGAAGGCACACTCCAAGTCCCCTGAAATTCGAGACTCGGTCCATCCAAAATTCGTCACAGATATGCTCACTGGTATCTTGCGTGGTGTTGGGCAGTCAGTAGATGTGGTTCGTGTCCACAAACGTACCCGGGACGACGTCTTATGGCGCAAGGCACTCCAACCCTGGCGCCGATCGCCCCTCTGGCTGCTTCTTCGCGTTACTCTTCAAACGAGTCTCAGAACTGAAGCTGTTCCTAACAAGTGGTACAAATCATTCATGGTCTACTTCATGGCCTATATCTTAAAGCAAGCTTTGGCGGCATCTTTACCAAGCGATATTCTTTTCATCATGGCAGCCAAGATCAGCCGGCGGGTCCTCAAACTTGCCGTTAACGACGAAACTCCCTGGATGCCATACGTCAATCAAACAATCGAAGCTGCTCATCTACATCTCGATAAGAGATGGAAAACGATAGAGCAGAATCCAGATCCTTTCGGAACACAAGGTGCTTGGAAGTCTGCAAAGTTATCTCTCAACGACGACATCCGCTTGACTGTCTCAACGCTGCGTCCTTACCTGGCGAACATGGAGGCTCGAGGGGATTTGCCTTCACATCAAGACAGCTTCACCTCTGATTGTCATCCACGTATTGAGCAGTGCAACTCTACATTACCGCAAGTCCACCTTCTGGTCGCAGATGCTGTCATGTTCCTTGCGGATCTGGAACTCTGGGTCCAAGACTGGCTTGATGATTGGCTAATAGCGAATCGGGATTCTCCAATTACCTGCACGCTTCTAGCAGAATTGATCGAAAGGTTCACCACCACAGCGTCTTCTCAATATGCAGCCAATCCAGAAAACATCTCATTGATGCTGCTAGCCGCTATGGATCTATGGATGGCTCTGGACAAGTGTGCAATTCACCATTACCCGCTCTTAAGCAAATACGATCCTGGGTTTCCCGTGGCGCTTTTTAATCCACTGTTGCTGCCTAAAAAGTCACAGATGAAGCGGTTGGCGCGCGTCGAACGATATCTTACAGAGAGAAAGTATGCATCTACATATGGATCCTCTCTGCTCTTCCAAGACGTCGATAAGGAAAACAGTTTTGGTGTGCAATACTTTAATCAATCCTTACAACATCAAACGAAGCGGCGGGAAATAGAGGCCGCAGCAACGATTGAGCGGGAAGAGAAGAAGAGGCAGCTCCAGAGGGTGAGTGCACAATATTCTCGCCTGATGAGAGAGAGCGACGCGATGAGCTGTGACAACGTCACTTATCAGTCCGGCAGCCGCCCAGAGTGGTGTTCTTATCACGATCCCAACTGTTTAAAATGCCAGCTGAAATGCAGTGCTCAGAGTCTACATATTTCTGTTCATGAGTGGCCGCTTCCAGAGGGCGAATTAGAGAAAAAGTCAGCTGTGTTCGAACTAGACGTTCCGACTGCAATAGCAAACTGGCGGGATACAACGTATGCTCTTCTTGTCGACGTCTTCTCTCCACAAATTCTTCAGGACTCTCAACAAAACAGCGAGAATATCTACACTCTCCTTAATTTCAGCGGCCTAAGCAGATACGTTGAATCCTCGGTTGCAAGACTGCAGCTTGCATCCGTGGCGAAGCCGTTCGTCGTGGCTCACTATGGCAATAAAAAAGTCTCACAGGCCACTGAAGAGAATTTATGTGTCAATCACGGCTTGAGCTATTCAATGTACGACTCAAAGTTGTATGAATGGACGCCAAACCTCCTTGATCGGTGCGATGTACGGAGAATGTGCACCTTCCAGCTTCCTTCGGGATCCTACGAGACACTGCAATACGCGCTTGATAGCACGACCCATACCTCTAACGAGGTCCTCGCAAGTCAATCTGCATGTCCGAAGGCTCTAAATCTTCATGAATTTTACGCCTTTGCGACTTTGCGATCAGGCGATCGACTTCAATGGCGCAACATAGCGCGCGAGCTTGTCGCCCGTGTTCTTAACTTCGCCCATGAGGAGACCTACTGTTTAGTAGTTCAAGCAGCGTGGCAGGTTGGCCGCCCTCGAGATGGAAATTCCGCCCGAGAATCTCACGCCGATATGGAGGAAGAAGAGTTTGGCATTTCACTTCTGTCCGTGTTGGGAGAAGTGCTTGGGGCTATTGAGGGAAATTGGCAAGGTGTCGTAGCACTGCGCATATTTGTTGCCGTTGTGACTCGATTGCTTTCTTTATCATCTCATAGCAGAGTTCATAGTGCTTGTTATCTCTTTTTAAGACGAGCACGGAAGGTCGCACTCCAGTGGAGTCGAGACGTTAGCCAGCAATGTCATCGAAGCCAGGATGCGGAGGAATTGAAGATGCTCAATTTACGGTCGCTTGAGATGGCCTTGACTTGCCATGGAACTTTCGACGTCGATAAGCAACATCTTTCCGCATTGCTGGCATCGAAAGAAGACATCTCAGATGTTACTGAGTGCTCCATAATTGTTCACGATCGATGTCCTGCTGTGACAGACGGATTGCCGAGGTCTTTGAAAGCAATGCTACAGCGGCACTGGAGGCTGTCTCATTTTCTGGAACCAGTCCTCCGTAATGAGATCCTGACAGATCGAGATGGCATTGACATCGCATTACGCCGAGTATGGGAAGGATATCAGCCGGGAAGGGACTGGGTGGGTATGGGAAGTCCAAGTGAGAGGTGGATGTCGACCGAAACGTCCGGCTAGGGAGACTATTCGGCGATGATTGTTCACTACAATATTTTAGACGGAAGCTTACTCGTCAACGGCTTGCCGCTCACCAGGCTCCCTAGGGCTTATGAAACTCATAAAACTTACTGTCGACTGTTTAGTAAGGTACGAAAAGTTCGCTTTTGAAGACTGTGACAGTGCTGACTTATAAACCAAAATAGAAAGTCCTGGATGTTGTCCCATCAACTATGAGGGGAATGGTATTTGAGACACGGCATGAGGTCTGCGGGCAACGGGTACTTGGCATTACTTCCATCGTGCTCTATCTATTGAGCGCAATGACCTGTAGACTAATTCCCTGCTAGGTGCACTTTCGGATGTGTGAGTCGGAACTCATAATCCGCACTCGCAAAGAGACAGACGTTCATGAGGTGATCCCAATTCACGCTTTGCACGACGACTTTCTCAGAGCATTCGTGGAGGACTATGCACACTGGCTGGATTTGAACACCGGGTTCATTGAGTGGCGCCCATTGAAAGATGCGTGGACGTCTTCGCCAGACAACTGGCGAATGAGATCCTACGATCAACAGGCATTCTCTCTAAGCTGCGGCGTAAAAAGGTTGATAGACATTCGCAGTCCCACGGCTATAGCTATCTCACGAACCTTGAGTCCGCTGGAACATCTAACCCATATGCATATAATACTGAACGGTGAGACAGGAGAGCTGGAGATGAACCTGCCGCGATTGAAGCTTGACTTCCTTCTCAAAAAGGATGGGAGATTGCTTGAATCGAAGCAATTCCAAGGAATGGTTGTGAGCGAGTGCCAATCTTTTGGCTCGTTAACAGGACTGGTTAACAAGCTCGTCTTGCAGAACGTTGAAGGATCATCAAGGTCCGTCATTGTCCCACACGGCAGCGTATCCTTCTCGCCAGATGCCAATCACGTACGGGTTACGATCGACACAAGTTTAGCCAAGCATGTTAGATACCACCCGTACCAAATTGATAACCAACTCGGACGACTCGTCGATAATGGGAGCCCTACGAGCAGACTCTTTCGATTATATCTTCACGCCACCTCGGCACACTGCCTGGCCGATCATCTTACTGGGAGGACTGGCACAGAGGAGGCCCTTTACGGCCTTAGTAGCGCTACCACCCAATCGTTTGTTGAGTTTAAACCTTTGGATGTTGAGCTTTTAAAAATGCTCGCACGATTGACTCCACAACGCGAATACTATCCAAGCCATTTGCAGGTAATGCAGCAAGTAAAATGGGGCGCATTATCTCCTCTGTCTCAGCATTGCGATTTCTATAAGCAAGTCGCATCGATCTTAGCCCGAGCCAAGTTATTCCAGATGTTCCAAGACCAGCCTGCACAGCCTCTCATTTCAGACACCCGTGGCGAGCACTACCTGCACGAGAGGGCTGCTATCCGGGACTCGTCGTTTCAAGTGCATGGCTTCGGCGCAGAAACTTACACTTCAAATCATGATGTTACTTACTCCGCTCGAGACAAACTCTCTAATGGCGCCCGAGAGCTCCAGGCTTGCTGCACAGCGAAAGCAGTTGATGACTGGTCGGTAAGCCTCCCAGTCTGCCCTGGATTACTCTCCGAGATCGAATCATGGGGCAAGCCGCTGCATAATCCTGGCTCTGAAGACGAATTGACGCTTGGCTTTGACGTTAAATGGCTCGATCCGCTTAAAGAATTTCTCCCGGATAATTGGTGCCGTTTCCAAAATATTCTCTCTAGAAGTGAAGTTGGAAAAGACAAGTATAGGATCATGATCTTTCTTTCTACCTTGGCATACTCAGAACATGCAAAGCAAGGGCTTGTTCAGACCCTTCTAGCCTTCGCGACCATCCCAAAATTTCAAATGCTCCAGCCGCCTAAGCACTCGGTGTTTCTGCTCGCGGAAGGGTACGAGCCAGTGAAAGAAAGACTGGTCACCGTCACAGAAGGACACGTCCGTCCATTTATCGATTGTCCTCAACACCTGGGAAGCCTCCCTTATGCAGAGTATTACCGACGGGAAAAAGCGTATCAGGTTGCGAAGGACAAACAGATCAGGGAGTTTGTAGACGACCTCGTGGCGCAGTGGCCTAGAGCTAATATCTCCGCTCCTTCGGTCATCAAGCATGGCACGTATATCTTGGTAAGCGATGCAACGAAAAGTGCGCTCCCTTACTTCCAGAGCTGGCACCGCAATGATCAATTTAAGAAGTACGCCAAAAAGGTGCAAGATATTCTCTGCGGCTTGATTCCTCGAAATCAAAACGTGCAGGAATACTCCTTCTCGCTACCTCTTGAGGGATATGTTTCTAAGAGAGCATATGTCAGTTTTGAAGACCTCCTCAGCAATCATGCTCCATCACTTCCAACCGCTTACCTAGGTGATTTTGCTGAATGGATTGTGGAAAACAAGAAGGAAGGTACCGATTATAGCAAGCTCAAAGAACTACTGGATGATGTCTCTTCTCAGCACTCGAGTGACCATGAGAAGCGATACGTCGGAGATCTACTCAGCAGTTTTGAAGCGTTACGGGAGGATACATCTGTCGAACTGAAACCTCGTGGAGGGTTAATCGGGCTGTTGGAAGAGCACTTGATGCGAGCTAAGCGTGAGGTAAAGGTTGCCCATCAGATGATCTGTAAGCAGCTACTGGCAGGCACGCACGTTCTCGCCCAGAAAGCACAGATGCTGCCTCGCCTATCCCCCACTTCAATTCTCTCATACTTGGCGAGTGGCAAGGTGACGGCTCTCCCCATCGACTGGAAAAGGTCCTTCGTATCGTATGGCCTCTCCATCACCACCCTTCAACGTGCAGAACGACTCGTATCTGCTACAAACATGGCAGAGCTCCTGAGCGAGCTTGAGAATCCCGGCCATCAAGACTGGGATCCAATGCGTTACCCTGAATGGCTTCTCCTTGAAGTCGAAAATGGCATCTTGATACGTCAAGAGCAGGCCCAAATTTGTAGAGAAATGGTGTCGCCTTCTTCCGGGTCGAACTCTGTCATGCAGCTGAACATGGGACAGGGAAAATCGTCTGTTATCGTTCCCATGGCTGCAGCAGCTCTTGCAGACGGGACGCAGCTTGTCAGAATCATCGTTCTCAAGCCTCTGGCAATGCAAATGTTCCATTTGCTGGTGAAGAGGCTTGGTGGTATGATAAACCGACGAATCTTCTGCATGCCAATATCGCGGTCTCTCAATTTGGACGTGGTCCAAGCATATCAGATCCGTGATTTATACCAAGAATGCATGCATATCGGTGGCATACTTCTCATCCAGCCTGAGCACATCCTCTCATTCGAGCTGATGGGACTTGAGAGACTCCTGTCTGGCAATTCAGAGCTAGGCAACGCTATGATTCAGACACAAGATTGGCTGCGGGAAAATTCGCGGGATATACTTGACGAGAGTGATGAGATTCTAAGCGTCCGCTTTGAGCTGGTATATACTATGGGTGTGCAACGCCCTATTGAGTTTAGTCCTGATCGTTGGGTAATCATTCAACATGTCCTAGAGCTTTTAGGTCGCTTTGCGCACCAAGTTCTTGAACAATACCCGCACGGTTTGGAAATCTTGCCCACACAGCCCGGAAGCTTCCCCAGAATCCGAATCCTTCAAGCTCTGGCCGGCGACGAGTTATTGGAAATTGTCGCACGACAGCTTTGCGAAGTGGGTTTGCCTGGGGTGCCTGTGTGGAACCTCCCTCAGAGGACTCGCAGAGCATTGTTCAAATCTCTCACAGATCCTGAATTGAACCCAGCGCCAACATCATTGATACAGGAAGGTGCACTTGGTCTCGACTCGATGAGAAATAGTCTCCTCCTTTTAAAGGGCCTATTCGCCGGTGGGATACTCAGGTTTGCCCTAGATCAGAAGCGATGGCGCGTGAACTATGGGCTCGATCCATCGCGGACGATGCTCGCTGTTCCATACCATGCAAAGGACAATCCAGCAGCACGAGCCGAATTTAGTCATCCAGATATCACCATTGTTCTTACTTGCCTTTCTTATTACTATGATGGTCTCTCAGACCAACAGATACGTGCCAGTTTTGAAGCACTGTTACAGTCCGACTGTGCCCTAGAGGAATACGCGCGGTGGGTCCAAGATGCTCCAGGTCTTCCCGCTGCATTCAGGCAGATAACTGGTATCAATCTCAGCAATGAGGGACAGTGTTCCAAAGAAGTGTTTCCGCCACTGCGGTTCGCGAGAGGCGTCATGAATTTCTATATGTCAACCATTGTTTTCCCAGCAGAGATGAAAGAGTTCCCTCACAAACTCTCGTCGTCTGGTTGGGACATTGCGCGGGAGAAGGTCCACCCCACCACGGGGTTCAGCGGGACGAATGACAGCAGATACATCTTGCCCCTATCCATCGCTCAATGTGACCTGCCTCCGCAGCTCTCGACTAACGCTAAAGTACTCAATTGCCTGCTGCGACGCGAAAATGCTTTCATAGATATTAGCCAGGTATCTGACACGGGAGTTCTCGACGCGGAGGAGCTGTTGAGGATGGCTTTGATATTAGATCCTCCTGTGCGCGTCATCCTTGATGTTGGTGCGCAAGTGCTACAACTGCAGAACGAAGACATGGCACGCACATGGCTCTCTCGTGTACCGGAATCTGTAGCCCAAGCCGTCATCTTCTTCAACAATCGGAATGAGCTTAGCGTCATCAATCGCGATGGAACTATAGAGTCGTTGTTAATTTCACCGTTCGCAAGACAAATGGATCAGTGCTTAGTGTATCTCGACGAGGCTCACACAAGAGGGACAGACCTTAAAATGCCCGAGAATTATCGCGCGATTGTGACATTAGGACCTGGTCTTACCAAGGACCGTCTTGTGCAAGGTATCTTTTATCGTTTATACATTAGATTCCTTAGCTAATTCTCAACAGCTTGTATGCGCATGCGAAAACTCGGAAAGGGACAGTCTGTCGCCTTTTGCAGCTCTATGGAAGTTCAACGCAAGATCGTTGAATCTAGCGGCAAGAGCAGAGATACTACTATTCAGGTTGCAGATATATTGAAATGGTGCATTGAATCTACTTGCGCTCATACGAGAAAGTGTATCCCACTATGGGCGACACAGGGCGTGCGATATCAATGCCGACATCGAGTGTTAAGCGGCGTTAAAGGAGACTTTCCAAGGCATCTAGCTGAATCCTTGCTTGAAGATGAGGCGCAAAGCCTCGAACAGCGGTACGGATCTGAGGGGACACGTCGTGAGGAGCAAATATTGCGGACCGCAACGGACAAATCATTTAAGGGTCGTGAGAAACAAATGGCCGACATTCGAGCAAAGTGCCAAGAATTTGACATTGTGTCATTCGACTCAGCAACGCTACAGGAAGAGCAAGAGCGTGAGCTATCTCCGGAGAATGAACGAGAACAGCAGGTTGAACTTCCACCAGCACTACCACCTTGCCAACATCGCATCCATCAGGACGTACAGCGCTTGGTTACGCATGGAGTTCTTGATTTAGCCTCAGACGCCTTTCAACCTGCATTTTTGACTCTGCGCCACACTTCTGCGTTCAAAAGCTGCGAGACGACAGCATGGCCAGGTGATCTTCTGGTCACAACAGACTTTGCACAAACAGTGCACACTCAAGCTTTACGTGATGGAGTCATAGACTCATTCTTGAGGCCGGTGCAATGGGTTTTGACCCGCAAGAATGAAGATGGAGTCGAGACCAAAGTTGTGGTTATAAGCCCGCACGAGGCTCAAGAGCTTTTGCCGCTCATACGACAGTATAATATGGTGATCTTGCACGTGTATTCCCCACGTCTTAGCCTCTCTGTACGCTCATTGGAGGACCTCTCGTTCTGTTCAATTCCCGCTATCCCCAAATCATGGTCAATTACGCCAACGCTCGTGATACAACTTAATTTATTCGCCGGACAGCTGTACAGTCGGAACTATGAGGAGTTTGCCTCGCTATGCAGCTTTCTTGGACTCTGCTCTCGCCCTCCACATGACGGTATGGACGTAGCATGTGATGGGTTCATCAACACTAGCATTAAGTCGGAATCGGACTCTGGCATTGTCATGGTTCAAAAGTCGTGTCCGTTCACGAGGAGCCCGGTTAATTTCGTACGGAAGGTTGTAGCACTCAGGAGGAAGGGGCAGGGATTTACGGCTTCACATCTTGGTAAGATTCTGAATGGAGAACTCATCTTGGCAGAGCACTTCTATTAAAGATTTCTTTTGCGATATCCCAGGTATTTGTCATGAATGTAGAAAATTCTGCTAGGACGAAAAATGTCGTTGAGTTTGAAGATGTAGATGCTCTGTTCTCGGCGCCGGTGTCACCTGTCCAGCTATCTTCAAGGTAATCGAGATCGGTTTCCGATATTGCAATGCAGTCTTTAGACCCCGATAGCAAATTCAAAATATCCCTTGCCATCGGCATCGATTTTTTGCTATCTTTGTAAACTCCCTGGGAGAATCTGACTAAATGTGTGGTGTTAGCGCAACCCAAATATTTTTGACTCGAAGCGGGACGCAGACCGTAGTGAGCCACGCTCCGTATTAGGTATCGGAAATGAGAGTATGCTTTTCTGAAGTATAGGTCCTGGGTCAGAAAAAGAATCTCCAAGCATTTCATTTGTGTCCACAATCGTTGGAGGTTCGGGTATCGAATTCGATATTCGTCTCATGGGATGGGCGCTTCTCAGAGAGTAAATGTCGCTGCCGTTGCTTAGACTTACTTGATCATAAGCAATTTTGCAGACCGTTGATGTAAGATGCTTCAAAATGGATGGTCGATAGATATCCCTTGCCCAATCGGCGATATAATCAACAATTAATAGAAGCTGTAGCGACTTATCTTCCTCTTTAATGCATCCATCCCATAGTTGCATAATTTCCTTTATTTGTTTTAGCTTGTTATCGCAAAGCGAAATACTGACAAGTTGCTATAATGGTGTTGAAACTCACATATTGTTTTGGGTCATTTTGAGTGACATAACAACCATATACTCTCTAGCTATCGCCTCTATTTGCAAAGAACCAAACCAGAGGGCTAGTGCTATGTGATTCCCTTAATGTATCATTCCGAATGCTTTCTTGCAGCTTTAGTAGTTCCCAAATAGGAAGGGCAGTTTGTGTCTGAATTTCTTGGAAGCCGGCGGACATTTTCTCGGGTTTGGCTTCGATTATCAGAAATGGAAATAACAAGGGATCATTACAGTCTTTGAATGGACTGAATCTTGAATCCTCATCGCTGTCTGTTCCATCTACATCGAGAATTTTAGCGAAAGACTTTGACTTCTTCAGCCCAAAAACCCGATCTGGTTTTTTCTTAGGGAGCTGCATATCCACTAGCGGTCCATACATTATCGATTCCTTGGCTCTATCATCGAAAAGTAAATTTCCGCCAACATCATAGCTAGATACCGGTGAGAATCAATTATAGTAAAAATCATGCAACATATGACGCTTACTATGAGTCCCTTGGGCGATGTTCAGCCTGACAGCTACACGGTTCGCGCCTGCTTCTACGCTCTTGTAGACTGCGAGCTTCAGCGTAAGGCAAGTCGTTGTACGCCTCGAATTCAGACATCCAGATTCGTGCTCTACATGTTGGGCTATGCTCAAAATTAGAACTTGTCCAAATTAGATTTGTGGTAATGTAGTACTAACCAAGCCACCTCTACTAGGAATCGATGGAATACATTGTTCTCAAGTGAGGATCTCCATCCAGCCTCGTTACATTGTTGATTAACCAGTTTTGCAGCATGACTTGCGAGCCATTTCGCTCGATTAATGGTCTGTTTCCTCCAAGGCTCGTTACTCTGGAAAGTCGAGTCGCTCTGGTAGTCTTTCGGGGTTTTCTTTCCGATGGCGCCGATACGGTTAAAATTCTCGCGGTGCTCTAACGGTAGCGCATCGGATCCGGGACCCTTAAATGAAATCCCAAGCTTCTTTATCAGGCGGCTGAGCTCGAGGTTGCTATTGTCGGGCATATCTACCATGGAATTAAAATTTCACGAATTCATACCAATAACCAGCAGTGCAGTAATGCTACACAGTTTATATTGATCGTATCGTACTGTCCGGCTAGCTATTGTTGGCGTTTCATCTTGCCGCCCGACTTTCCGGCCGCCTTGCTGGCCGCCTTCACCCTTGTCGGAATGGCCGGCATTGTCGCGACTGTTAGTTTCAGAAACAATCCAATGATTTCAGTTTCTGCGTGAAATATAAGTTCATAGCCTATTAATTGGATTCTAGCGATGATTAGGGATTTGCCATAGAAAATAACCATGTTTGATGGGTGTTTCCTTAGCTTATTCCGTTGGGCACAGAAACATCACGACAGAACATTATACTTGACTACACAACCTATCACCAGCGTATGCGAAAGAGAGATGATGCTTTGGAAACGGTAGACCTCGGCGCTAAATATAGAAATGATAAGAAGGGAATGCCAAACCGACTCACCCAGCTCGGTCCATTTGATTTGGCGGTTTGGAGATAAAATCACAAATAAACGAAATTCGGGGCGTGATAACTGTTGAAGATTTCAATGGGATTAATCCCACTGCTCTACAGTACCTACTCTACAAGGGGATAAGTCCCCATTTTGTATGTATTCTACCCCACATTCTTTGCCGATTTCTTGGCTTTGTGCCGGGGTACCGGATATTCTTATCTGTAATAATTTTTTTGAATTATATATATTCCGACCTAACAATACCAAAAGCGACTAAATACCATGTAATCTCCCAAAGCACCGCCCTATTCCTCCTTTCTCCAGAGCTCTGAGTTATAATTTGAGTAATTTCTACAGTAGAATCGACACTAGAAATCGACTCGGCTGCAGGAAGAAAGAGGGACGCGTACATAGAACACGTACTGGCGGTCCTCGGGGTCAATACCCAAGCCCTCTGATTTAAATTTCACATATCGGTCAGCTGGCATGAATAAGCCTCAGAAACACAACCTTCCCTTCGCCTCCTGTGAAATTGCCTATGTGGACACGGGGCGCAGCAGTGGAAGCTAGCCTTATGAAAAATTAGACTGTGGAGTGGAGGAAGCGTAAGAAAGCCTGTAGGATCTTTATTTTTAACATAGTATGCGGATGAACCGGCACTTTTATCAAAGACTGGGATGGTCTCCATAGCTGTTCTCGGCGATTTAACGGCGGTGGGGGAATTCTCACGTTCAAGGCCCACGTACTACGCCTCGAGTTTTGCTTAATCTAGCTTAGCTCCATAAGCACCAAGCTAAGCTCGTACCAGACTAGCTTTTAACGGCTAGCTGGGTACGAGCTTGGCACTAAGTTAACCTTATTTAAATGGACTTCGAGATTCATCAGCGGGGATCGTGGCTATTGTTAGGGAGAGGGCATAACAGAAATATTCACGTGTAGATGGAATCCCAACCCCCGCTAGATGAAGTGAGTAGTGATAGCCTCGATCGGCAGCCGTAGAATAAAGACGCACAGTATATAATAGACCCCTATTGCCACCTAATAACCATCATCTTCTCTCTACCAGAATTCCAAACAACGCTCCCAAGTCTCCACAACAGTCGCAAATATGCAGTCTATATTTACGATTCTCCTCCTCTTACTCTCCAACACGACAGCAGGGTACCTAACCCCAAACCCGCCTGGAAAGTACAATGTCACCTTAACGACCGGGACCCTCATCGACTACACCCGCCACGACCTCTCCACCACACCACCAACGCCCCGAGCCCTAATGCTCTCAGTCTTCCAACCCACAACCTGCCCCTCCACCATCCCATTCCCCTACATGCCCACCAAAACCGCCACCTTCCAAGGCGCCTTCCTCCAAGCCATCTTCAACGTCACCACCAACCTCACACCCCTCTTCCTCTCCGCCCGCCTCCCAGTCTGCCCATCCCACCACCACCCCCATCCCCGCCCCCCCCGCACCATTGACCCCCCCATCCTCCTCTTCTCCCCCGGCTACAGCATCCCGCGCCTCTACTACAGCGTCCTCGCCTCCGCCATCGCCAGCCAGGGGTACACAGTACTCACAATCGACCACCCCGGCGACGCGAACATAATCACCTACCCCGACGGCAACGCCATCTACAACAACGACACCACGCAGAGCCTCTCCTCCATGGTTCTACAGATTCCCATCCGCGCCGCAGACGCCTCCTTCGTCATCGACCAGCTGCGCAACGCATCCGCCATAGCCAGTCTGCTCCCCCACCGCGGACCGCGCCCGTTCCCGACGAACCGCGTGGCGATGCTGGGACACTCCCTCGGCGGCGCCGCGGCCGTCATCGCCGCGAGCCAGGACCCCCGTATTCGCGGGGTGGTCAACATGGACGGGACGTTCATCGACCTTCCCCCCCCGTCCGGCGTTTCCCAGCCCGTCCTCCTCACCTCCCACGGGATGGCGGATGCGAGCTGGCCGGCGGCGTGGCCGTTGCTGAAGGGGCCGAAGCTGTGGGTTGATATTGCCAATGCGACGCATGAGACTTTTTCGGATGTGCCGACGCTGTTGGAGGCGGCGGGGGAGGGGGCGGAGGGGTTGGAGGGCGTGTTGGGGACGATTGGGGCAGGGGAGATGAGGGGGATTTTGGTGGCATATGTGACGGCTTGGATGGAGGGGGTGTTTGCTGGGAAGGAGGGGGGGCCGTTGTTGGACGGGAAGGAGACGGGGAGGTTTCCGGAGGTTGTGACGGTGATGAAAAGTGGCTTTTAGAGTGATGAGAGGTGTATTGCGAGAGAGGTAATAACTTGGTATCTTTAATAGCCTGTATGTAATCGTTCAAAATAGAGCCCTGTTCCTCCTTGCTCCAGAACTCTGAGTCGCGCTCAGGACCGTTTCTGCAGCAGATCCAACACTGGAGATCGTGGCACTGGAAGTAGTACTGGGAGTGGCACTAGAGATAGCACTAGAAGTAGTGACAGCGGTAGATAGAGGCTCCAAGTTATCCTCAGCCCTAAACACATTAATGACCCTCTTTCCACCACAGAATGTCTTCTTGTCGCCCGTGCATGGAACATAACAGTCCGTCTGATTCTCCGCCAACCAGCCTTCAAGAGAATTGCTGCACCAACACTGGTTACCATCCTGCAGTCCCGCAAAGCCGTAAGAATTGAGATAGCAGGTATTCTGGCATACAGGGATAGTCAAATCCATGTATCCACCTGGTGGACTCACGTTCTCCTACAGAAGTGGATAAACGCTGTCGTCATCGGCATAACAGCCCTGGGCAATCCAGACGGTGGGAGAGGGGTCCGGAGTGGGTAAAGTAGTCGTGGAGGTGGAGGTGGAGGCTTTTGTTGAGGAGGATGAAGTTGTTGCCGTCTTTAATAAGCTGTCGAGTTTCTCGGTGAAGACGCAGTAGGATTGGAGTTCCCGTAGCTTGCAGTCGAGGCCAACGGAGGGGTTCCATTTGTAGAGCTCTTCGGGGGTAATGTTCCAGTAGTCGAGTACTGTCTCACATGTATCTTCGTAGACGTTGTCGTAGTACTTGAGGCAATCCGAGGCTGTGTCTGGGGCGGGTTCAAGATAACAAGTGGCCTGGCGGACGAGCGCCACGAGGGACAATAACAGAGAGGGTTTCATGACGCCGCTGGAGAAGCGGATGAAAAAATTGCGGTGGGGAGGATTGACAATGGGAATAGGAGAGGGGATACAATAGCTTTTAGAGATCACAAGGTTGGGAATATGGAAAAGCTTCCTTGGTGCCAAGATAAGCTATAATGTTATTTCGTCTAGTTGTGGGCATAAACCCGAGTCATCTTGGTACCATAGCAAAGAGACTTCGTGATACCCGCTGGGATGTTCATCGTCGGTCTATTATTATCCCCATTTGTTGGCCGTTCTAGCCACTCATTGGCACTATTCTCCACAATGTCCTTTATCACATGTGTAGATTCAAGTCGGCTCTTTGAAAAACGTGTTGGATATCAGCGGCGAGATCATCGAGGCAAGCAATTTTGTGTCACTAGTTAATAGTGTAAAAGTCCGTGGGTATAAAACTAGGGAGGTGAGTCCATATTAGGAAGGAGATGGGACGCGAAAAATCCATTCCTGGAAGTGTCAGCGGAAGCTAGCGCCTATCTGGGCGCTTGGTGGCTCGACGTCAAATGATGGATACTCCACGCAACTTTAAAAGTTTATTCGCCACTCCAACCAATCTTGTTGCAGCAAGGTAAGACAGGATTTAAATCCATGCTCTCTACTTAATTGGCGTAGAAACTGGGGGTCATGGTGGCACCCTGTCCATGCTTCTATGTCCTTGATAGATTATTGCCTGAGTCAGAGTTTCACATCTTAATCAAGACTCACAATCCCACGACAGCTCTGTTTCCCGCGATCAACATGCTCTGGCACAGGATCCCACAGCATGGCCAATTTCAACAATTTCCCATTCGAGATTCGCTCTTACATATGGGAACTGACAGTTGAGCCCCGCACAGTCGAGGTCCGCGTTCTCTGGGGGGGACGGACCCCTCGTGTGGCCTCCACAACGCCCATACCAGCACCACTACAAGTCTGCCGCGAAGCCCGGAACCTGTCGCTGTACAAGCAAGTCTTCTCCGAGCTCAGCACCGGGCGGCGCTATGTCTGGCTCAATCTGGACATCGACATGGTTTCCATCGGCACAGTTCGGCTTGATGCCTTCAATGAAGTCGCCCCGATGATCAAGCGGCTCAAGTTTGAGCGTGAGAACCAGGAGAGCTGGTACCATTTTGAGTCGAGGAAGATTAGGAATTTTGTTAATGTAGAGGAGATCCATGTAATCTGTCTGGACGGATTTGAGAACTGGGGTGGGGCTACTTATGAACACTGCTGGCCTTGCGCATTGGAGAACATTGTCTTTTTCGATCTGGTTGACAGTCTGGTGATGAGGGGCGTCGAATTGGAAGAAAAGTACGAGGAATGGTATGAGGCACAGCATAGACGAGTGGTGGAAAATGACGAAAGAGAAGCACAAGATTTATTTGCAGAGTTGACTACCATAGAGCAATGGATATGAATATTTGGCGACGTACAACGACGTACAACGACGTACAATAGAAAGAGCTTAAGCCCCTAAGAAGTTCGAACGTCGTTCTTTTGCGCCTCAAGTCACATGACCACCGATCTCCCCGATCTTCCCGCTCGTCCCGCTGTTCTCCGATCACCACCGATCTCCCATCACGTGCCAGGCACCACGCCCTATCTCGAATCACATGACATCACGATCCCTGATTCCGATCACAGAACAAAATCCCTAAGCTCCCGGCGCGATCGCCCAATCAGCTCCCCCCACCCTGAACCCCCACCCTCTCCACCCCCAACCCACCCCCATCGATGGTGCCATCCCACGTGATCGCACCACTCACAAAGGCCCGCTTAATTTCCGTGAGACTGGTGGCTGCTTGGTAAGGCAGCTAGCGAGCAAATCAAGGTTCGTGCCTGGCGGCGATTGCGTGATCGTGCTGGATGCGGGATGGTGCGGATTGCGTGCTTTTTCTTTGAAATTTAATTTTCACTGCTGCGGGCGCGGGCTTTTATGGAGAGTTACTTTGGGGGGCGGATTGGGGTTTGATGTATTTTTTTTGGGAGGGAGGGAGTACTTTGTATGGGATGGGAATGGGGATACAAGAGGAAGAGAAGGGAGGTGGTGATGAAGGGGAGATGGTCGTCTTTATGTAGTGATGGTGGAAGTGAGAATGTGAGAATGTGAGAATGGTTACAGTAACGAGCGAAAGCACGCAATAGAGTCTACGCCCACTCAACCTCTCTAACCTACCCTACGTAAGGGTACTTGGGATAGTACTTACCTCCAGGCCCAATTTCTCATATTCCCTCAAGGTACCTTTCCCACCCCATTCTTCGTCCCTCTTCCCCACAATACACCATAGCACGTCTTATTCCCCAGTACGTTGCTATTTCCCCCTCGCCTCCCCTCGGACGCCCTCGGAATGGCTCTTGAAGACGCCATCTTGCGTGCCATTTCACCGACTCTCCCAGGTTTCAGAGGCCCGAGTAGCAGTAAGATCACTGTACTTTACTGAGCTGGAGTCCCGAGTAGAGGGTACTTCCCCCGGATTCGTAATCCGCCGCGAAAAAAGCCGTTGGCTTCAGCCGTTTATGCGTGTGTCTGGTTTGTGCGTGTGGGCTGTGTGGGCGTGGTCGGAGGTGGTGTGTACTTCATATAGGTGCGCTCCATAGTAGCCACCGCACTCATTGACATCTGACATATTCCCATCCCAGCTGGCTCCAAGCATTCCGCAACTCGCCCCGCTCTTCCTCTTTCTCGTCTGTCTGTCTTTCGTCTTTCTCTTTCTCTCTCTCCTTCCTTTCCTCCTTCTCTTCTTCACCCTCTTCCATAAACCCGGTTTCGAATTATTCTTCCTCTTTCAACTTTGTCATCATCCAACTCTTTGTTGCTGGCATTGTCTGCATTATTCATCAGACTCTTGACTGTAGTCTCTTGTTCATGACCGACTTATAAGAAAGCACTCACACCCACACGACTACTCACCCCTCACTTCCACCCATTTAACCCCTCAATCTACCACACACGTCACATCCACTCGAAAAAACAACACCTCGACTCTCAACCAAAACCAATCCAGAGATCGAAAATCACATACCTGAAACACCACACACACACACACACACACCAACCAACCTCACGATGGGCTCCTCCAAAGACACCGCCAGCGACGCCGAGTCCGGCTATGCCTCCGGCACCTCGTCCCGCGCGACCCTCCCACAAATCACCTTCACCAAGCCGCAACTAAAGCACATCAACTCGCAACTCTCCCGCATGGAACCCCTGGCCATCCTCCGCTGGGCCAAGACCACCCTCCCCTCCCTCTTCCAGACCACCGCATTCGGCCTCACCGGCCTCGTCACCATCGACCTCCTCTCCAAGCTGCAAGCCGAGGACCCCTCCTCCCCCGCCGTCCCCCTCATCTTCCTCGACACCTTCCACCACTTCCCCGAGACCCTCGACCTGCTCCAGCGCATCCAGGCCCGCTACCCCGACGTCGCGCTCCACACCTTCGCGCCAGCGGGTCTCGCCAATGCCGCGGACTTCGAGACAAAGTACGGACCCAAGCTGTGGGAGACGGACCCAGATCTGTACGACTGGGTCGCCAAGGTCGAGCTGGCCGAGCGCGCATACTCCGATCTCGGCGTCGCGGCCGTGCTCACCGGCCGTCGTCGTTCGCAGGGCGACAAGCGCACCGATCTCGGTGTTCTGGAAGTCGATGACGCTGGGCTGGTCAAGCTGAACCCGCTCTTCAACTGGAGCTTCGCGCAGGTCAAGGCCTACATCGACGAGAACAACGTGCCGTACAATGTGCTGTTGGACCAGGGATACAAGAGCGTCGGTGACTGGCACAGCACGCAGCCCGTTGCACAAGGAGAGGACGAGCGCGCCGGCAGGTGGAAGGGACAGGACAAGACGGAGTGCGGGATCCACAACAAGAGGAGCAAGTACGCCGTGTACCTCGAGGAGATGGAGAGGAAAGCGAAGGCGGAGGCTGATGCCGCTGTCGCGACGGTGGCTGCTGCGCCGTTGGCGATCGTGAACTAAAACGAGCATCGCAGCGTGAGCGGATTGGATTGGATTTTTTGATGGCATTTTCATGACGGCGTTTTTTTTTGGGGGAGCATTAAATCGTCACGGCGTTTTTGGCGGGGATCCACCATTTTTATGGCGTTATCTTTTAATATCTTTGGGCATAATATCGGCCCTTGTGAAGGAAAGCGGGATGGATGGATGGGTTTTTTGGCGAAAGAAGGAAGAGAGAGACATGATTATAGATGGGATTCTGAAGGCACTAGGGGACGAGATGGGGGGTGGGGGAAGTTGTATATAGAAAAATGAAGAAGAGTGCTACTTTAATAACTTGTCGTATCTTCTTGATGACTTTTTTTGGTGATTTGAAGATGGGATGGAGAGATGGATGGGAGGTTTTGTGGTGAGGATTTGGGAGGGTGAGGGTGGTGATGGGAGATACGGCGACTCACGTGCGCAAGGGGTCAGGGGACCTTATCTACAGCGGGTCCAGGCGGCTCGGCACGCTTCTTATCGGGTTAAGCCCCGCGCCCTGACTCTCGGCGCATCGACATATATAAAATCGCTGGGACGTCGAGCTAACTCCATAGAACAACGGGCGTTTTACTTCATTAGTATGCAGGTCTCGAAAAATGTCCTTGTGTTGGTTGTTAAGGCTCTAGATAACTTGCAGGAGACTCATGGGTAGCGGTACATCGCATGACTTGATTGACGAGGGAAAAAATGGCAGGAATTATATATATTTACTGAAGCCCTGCATATTTTATTTTGTACCTAAGCTTTCTGCAATCTATTCTTTCCAACACTTTGCTCTGTATTCGACGACAACAAACACCACCCCATCTCGGCCATCCTCAGCAGCAGCTTCTCCAAGACCGGTTGGAAACGCCAAGATGGAGGTGCTCGTCTCGGCGCGCTGAGCTTCATTCGATTAGCGAGGTGCGAGGAAATTGGATGAGTAACACGGTTTTAGATCGCCACGGCCCGTTCCCGCGCGTTGATTTAGATGAGATGTTTTAGATGACCCGATATATCAAACCCCGCATGCCCTGCGAAGGCGGCTCTATGGATGCCATTGTGAACCCCGGAGTCCACAGATGTGCTTGTTATATGCTGTTAGAAGCCCACTGTTGGTTTATCTTAGTACTCAGCTCTCGTCGCGTTGTTGATCTGGCTGTACTTACTGCTCGTACATATATTGGTCAATCTATCTGTCTTGCATCCAAGATCATATGAGCGAACGGCTGAATGGTAAGGTCTGGGATTACCAGCCTCATAAAAAGGGGGTGGTGTAGACTCATCTAGTAAAAACAACCCCGGTATTTCTCTCCCCAGTGCTGTAGTCAGGAGAAATCTATCGTTGCAACAATTAGATAATATGATAGCAGTCTAGAGAGAGGTAGGGCGCAAAGGTGGTGTAAGCTGAGTTTCTCATACATGACTTAGAAATGTCGATCCTACGAGCGGCTTGGTGCAGTGGTTGCACCCAGCCGCTGTACTAGATGAGAAGAACCATTCGTTGTCGCCAAACTTTTGCTTTGCTCGTGGTTGAAGGAAGCAAGTTGTGCGATGGTAAGCAAGCTGTGCGTCTTTCACACGTTTCTTTTGTAGGCGACTGTGCTAATTTTGGTATCAAAGTTATCGTTAATTAGGAGTTACAAACTATAAGTCGCTGAGTTACTTTACATATAATTTAACTTACTGTGTAAAGGGTGCTTCGAAATCAGCTGTAAAACCGCTCATATTGCTTACTATTACACAGTTTTCCTTCCTCTGACCATGACTAAAGCAGAAATTTCGTCGCGACGATTAGATGATTAATGATGGAGCATATAAAGCCCTCTCAAACCCCCCTCAAAATAAACCAACAGCCTCTCTTGAGCAAACGCAATCACCACTACCTCCAATCCATCCAGCCTTTTGCCAACATGCAGATCTCAATCGCCCTAACGACCTTACTGCTCGGTCTCGCAACAGCGACCCCCCTCTCAGATGTGTTTACGAGGCAGTACAAGACACAGGAAGATTGCCAACCATGGGGTAATTCGTGCGAACTCGACCACTCCCTCAATTGTTGCGTAGGGCTTCAATGCAAAACTTATTATTGTTCGGGCATTTACTGCCCACCCTCGGGGGTATGTTGACTTTGGTGTCTCATTGCTGGCTGGCTGATGCTAACCAATATCCTTTTAGGAGATATACGTGTGTTATCCCTGATAGAGGGGGGTCCGTGAGTCGCTGTATGAAGTTCTCTTGTTACAAGAGTTTAAGCTCAGCCGACTTGATCAGGGGTGCCGTAGGGGTGGATGGATCCTTTTAAAATAGAATACACTTAGATTGGTGGGGAGCAAAGAATAAAACCCAGGATTTCATCTTATTCCTCTGCAGGTTCTATGACAACACCCATGCCCTGTTTCGGATGGTAGCAGGCAGGCACTACTTCAACTCACCATTCCCAATATCAGCTTATGATACACGACAGGTTGGGGAAACCAAATACCAAGCTGCCTGTCACAGTCAGCCAGCTCCCATTAGTTTGCTATGTAGTACAGGTAGACCCGTCTTGAACGCCTGGTGTAACCCGAGCAGCTGCATTGTTCAACTCAGCCGCGTCTCTGACGCACTATTGTGCACCCCGCGGAAAAGAACACACCAGCGCATATAAATGCGACAGATCTCCCGTTTATAGAAACCAGCAGCCCTCTACAAACGGAATTGGAATCCCTTACCATCCCACCTCCGCCTCTTATTTGCCATCGCCTGCAGCTCACCATGAAACCCCCCTTCGCACTCTTACTCCCCTCCCTCCTCTTCACCCTCACCGCCGCAACCCCCCTGGCGCCACCGCGTACACCGCTGTGTGTAGCTGTCGCAGGCGGCCCGTGCGATGGCCCCGATAGTGGTGGACATCTGAAGTGTTGCGGCGGGTATCAGTGTCAGCTCGTACGTATTTCATGCCCCTGCGGAAGCAATGCGGTGGTGCAGAAGGACTGATTTTGTGGGGGGTCTTAGAGACGAGATAGTTGGGCTTGTGCGGGCTTGTTGTAGGGGGATGGGGTGTCTCTTTGGTGATACCGTCACAAGGCCGCTTATGGGACGCATGGTGGTGTGAGTTGGGTTCTCGCGAATGATCATTTTGTAGGATTGTAGGATTAGGATCTCGATCCTTACAGTTACACCTATTCCTGCCTGTGACACCAACAGCCGTTCCGAGAGGAGTTGTGACGCACAGGGCTGAAAGTTAGTGCTTAGGTTTTGAATGCTTAGGTTTTGGATATTGCGGGGTTGATTCGTTGGAGTATGCGGCTTGTGGTACAGGTAACTGACTTCAGCCCAACATGGTAGTACGGAGTCAGCCCAATTTATTCAATGGCACAGGATTCTGTGTAACAAAATGTTTTAATACCAAAGCATATAACTTAATGAACCCCCCGGATATAGAATTGGGAACATCTCCTTGGTAAACGGTACTAGAATTTCCGTTTATCTTAACCAACCTCGCCCCTTTTGACAACATGAAAGCCTCACTCGCCGTCTCGGTTTTCCTAGTTGTGCTAGCAACTGCGATCCCCATCACAGATCCAACGGCGCTGATAGAAGCCTGCAATAAAAACGGCTCTCTCTGTGGTGGTGAATACGGCGACTGTTGCCCTGGGCTTACTTGTTTAGAAGTATGAGTTCTTCCCCGTGGAGCGTCTCATTATCAGCGGCATACTAATTAATGTTTTTGTCGGACTTTAGGCGTTTCATACGACTCTTTGTACGAATATCGTGGGATAAAGGGGCACACAAGAGTCTATCATCGCTCTAGCTCTCATCCGGCGCTGGACACGCCGTTCTACAAGACCCCATCGCAGTACCCCAGCGTACCCATCCGCATCTAGCACCCGTGTACCTAAGCTAAATGGGCGGGCTACCAAGCTTGAGTAGTCAAGCCTCTCATGCAAACGCATATAAAACCACTTTTTTCCCGCTTAACCACCAGCTCTGGACTATACCACAACCAACCCCCATAAACCAATAGCACTTACACTAACAACCATTTCCTCATCACCATGAAGCCGTCTCTCGCTATCACGTCGCTCCTATTTGGGCTCTCGGTAGCTGGTCCACTCCTAATCATCACAATAGATGGTTGCCAGGAGCTTGGACAATTTTGTAACTCCCGTGTACTATGTTGTGAAAAACTACGATGCGTGGTGAGATCCTTCCCTGTTAGCCTGCTGTAGCTACTGAAGGGTAGTGTGCTGTTAATTCGGGTGTTAATTTACAGGATAGAACCTGTGTTCATGAATAGAGAGCGAGGCGTAGTATATTGGGGGGGTCAGCCGTTGTATGGAGTTCTCTTATGTGAGAGTTTAAGCTCGGCCGGCTGAATCGGAAAATCAGAGGGATGCTACTGGGTGGGGTGGCTAGCAAGAACCATGAGACCAATGAATCACTTTACAAGGACTTGAGACAAATGAATTGTTTTACAAGCATCATCCGTATTTTAACTCTATTTCGGCAGCAACATAGCTGTATTACCGCCCTAGCCCCTATCCGGCGCCGTCCTACCCCTCTGTACCTATGTATCTGAGCTGCGTGATAAGCCTTATCCCTCTATCAAAAACTATAAATCTCCGCCCGTTTCCCCATAAGTGTAAGGTTCCTTATACATCAAAAACAACCTGTACAAACCAGTAACACTTGCATCACATATATAATCGTCTTGCTAGCGCCATGAAGCTCTCTCTTATCATCACGTCCCTCTTCGGGTTCTGAACCGCTAGCCCACTCGTGATCTTCACAGTAAAGGCCTGCCGAAGGAAGGGGCACTCTTGCTCACAGGATTCACCTTGTTGTGCGGGGGTTTATTGCATCGTGAGTCCCTCCTGTCATTCACCCGCGGCTAAAGAAGATGGTACGTAACTAATGTGGATTTGTAGGATGAGACGTGTATATGAAGGGGTGGAGAGATTAGCGCGCAGGAGAAACTTCAGCCGTTGTATGGAGTTCTCTTACAGAGTTTAAGCTCGGCCGGTTGAATCGGGAAAAAAGGGGGGGGAAGGGGGGGGGGGGTATCAGACGGTTAGCAATAACTACTCCGTAGAACGAATTAATAACTTCACACCCCTATTTAGACCCTGTTCCACCTGTATTCTTGCCTTACCCTCTATCCGGTGCTGTTCCATCCACTTATACATTTGTATTCAAGTTGCGCAATGATCCTATCCCACCAACGCCTATAAACCCCCTCCTCTTCCTCCTAAATGTCAAGCCCCCTCTACACCATAAGCCACCCGCAAAATCTACTATCACTTACAGTACACAGACAACCATCTCCCCAGCAATATGAGGGCATCTCTTGCCATCACGTCCCTCCTCTTCGTGCTCTCGGCTGCTAGTCCTTTTGTAATCGTCACGGTAATTGTCAGGGGTATCCGCTTCCTTGTAATATTGTTTTAAAATGTTGTGAAGGGTTATACTGCGCGGTAAACTCTTCTCTACGAGCCACCGATGACTGTTAAATTATGGCGTGTCCTAATGTGCGTGTGGATTTGTAGGCTGGACATTGTTTTCCTAAAGAGGCTTAGGGCGTAGGAGGGTACGGTTTAGTCGTTGTATGGAGTTCTCTTGCAAGAGTTTAAGCTCGGCCGGCTAAATCGGAAAATGGAAGGGGTGCTGCCGGAAAGTTAGTAAGAACCAGACATGTATGAATCACGTTACAAGCACCACCTGTATTCAAATTCTATTTCGACGGCAATCTAGCTGTATTACCGCCATATCCCCCTATCCAGCGCTGTTCCACGTCCTTACACGTTTGCATCTAACATGAGCGATGAGCTACCCCACTAATGCCTATAAATCCCGTCCTCTTCCCCCTAAATAGTGGCGCCTCCTCTACACTATAAGCAACACACGAAAACCAGTAACACTTACAGCACACCGGCCATCTCGTTAACAATATGAAGCAGTCTCTCGCCATCGCGTCCCTTCTATTCGGGCTCATAGCAGCTAGTCCGCTCCTAACCCTCACGGTAAACTTTTGCTCGCCACTTGGGGAGCCTTGCTTTAGGGGTTTAGTTTGTTGTCCAACGCTTCGATGCGAGGTAGCTCTTCCTGCTAGTCATCTAGTACTGAGGGGTGGTGTGTCGCTAATGATGTATATGGATCTGTAGGATAATATCTGTATTGAGGAATAGAGGGATTGGGATGTAGTTCGGGGCGGTTCAGTCGTTGTATGGAGTTCTCTTGCGAGAGTTTAAGCTCGGCCAGCTAAATTGGGGCCGGGGGAAAGGGGAGAGGTCAATATATACTTAGTAGCAATGAGTGGCGATGGTTTTACGTCATATATATATTATCGCATGCGACTAATAATCACATATGACCATAGACTCGAGAGAAGGGCTATTTATTATAGTTGTTATATTGTTTTTAGTAGCTTACTGGGAATGGCAGGTATCCCTTTAGACTAGCTAGAACTAACACTCATTACGCAGGATCTCTAATAAAGGTAGATTAGAGTATAGGAGGTTGGTTTTAATCCTCCCAGGGGACTTTTGAGGTGCTTTTTGTGTATTGGGGGTGGGGGGGTCTAAAAATTGAATTAGTGCTTTTGTAATGTCCTTATACACTTCATAGTTATATGCGTAAAATCAGCAGAGTGTATAAAGGACAACTGAATAGATACAAGACTGACATTAGTCTTGGGAGTCGCGTATCCATAACGCCATATAGACAGCTATGCTAAATACCCTTACCCTTTTCACGACATAGTCCACTCTCTCTCGTCCAACATTCCTGAGCTCTTTAAATCGATGGCCTGTCCATCCATGACACCATGAACATAGGCTTCACCAACAAGCGTGACCATTCCCTCTCTTTCCCGAATCACTAGCGGCACCGAACACCCATAAAGCACGCAAACGCGATCACCCTTTTGCGCTCGGATAGGCGCCAGTCCAATATAGCCATTCTCTGTAATCAGCAGGCGCCGATTGGTGGCGAAGGTCATGCAATACACCAACTTAAAGCTTTCGGTCCTATTGATGTCCCAAAACCCAGCGGATTGTTCAACGGTAAGGCGCTGATAGTCCATGTCGATATCAGTGAGCAGAGTGCGCAAAAATGCTTCGTTTAGGCACCCGCCTTCAACATAGCGAGCAAAAGTTTGGCTATAGTGTGCCACGCGGTGTGTTCTCTGCTGTTCTCGCACTTTGTATTTTTCGTTCTTCTCTACGCTCAGATCAACGCCTTGTTCCATCAGGTGCTTGTCCATGATTTTGAGAAAGTTATCAAAGATATCGACTGTCCATAGATCCCTAGATAAGCTTTTGCAATTGCCAAAAGTCCGAAGCATGAGCTCTTCCCAGTTCGACATGGTGTTAAAGAAGAACAACTCCCCGTCATCTTCAAGGCGAGAAAGCACGTCACCAAGCTCTATAATAGAGCCGATCAAGACACCTCGAGCGGTTAATGACCCTAGAGATTTTGCAATACAAGCCTTTGGAAGCGTTTGGCCGTGAGCACACCAAGGTTTTAACTTCAGCTCTACCCCGTCCTCTGCTCTTCTAAGCACCCGATCATCTATTGTAGTGAATTCGTGGAGAAGATTACCATTAACGTATTTTAATATCAACGGCATTGCAGGGTCGGCTATATTATGCTCGTCTTCAATCCATGGATCGGACCAATCTGGAACCCAAGATGCAAGTCCATGATCTGATGAGGACTTGCGACGCATAGTGATGATATCTAGGCTTTTGTACTCCTTGACGCACTGCTCAACCAAGCTTGTATAGACGTCCCGTGTAGTTGCCTTTGAGTAATCAGGCCGAATAGAAGTGTCCGCTACCAGACCCAGAAGGCCATAGACCATATCGCGTGGATCGGTAGCCCTTGATCCACGCAGACATGCAATCAAGTCTGCAAGCGAGAACGTGGATCTCAGGTTTCGAATTTCCCGGAGGCAATCGATAGTTTCTAAGTTGAGTAGGCCTCCGATAGCCGGATTGTAGCTCGGCATTGCGACGTTGATAATCTGGTCGATATTCCAGATGGCCAACGCAAAGCTCGACCATGCCATTTCGTCTGGACCACAAAGAATCGTGACTTGAGACGCTAGTACTACTTCTTGAACGATCCAGATACGTTTCCAGAATGGACGTTGTGCGAGGTCATTATAAAGACCACGTTTTATAATCTTTTGAACGTGTTCATCTGTGGCCAGCTGATCCTGTACCTGCAATTGACTCTCTATGACGAGTTGGCGTTCCCCTTCATTATCCCAACCTTTTTTGAAAGTGGTGGATTTAAGGTATTCAAAAAGTTTTAGGGACCAAAATGATTCCCCACCTAACCAAACGACTGTGCGAGTGGCGCCTTTGTATATCTCTCTCATGAGCTGTACCTGAGACGATCTCTCGTCAAGGTCATCTTGGTCAACACATATTGCGTCGATCCAGAACGTACGCACATCCTTCTCGTCGCGAAGTGCGTATAGCGCCACCCAGAGATTGTATGTTACATGGAAGCCACAGCCATTTAGAATGATGAGATCAGGGTCAATTAGATTCGTTTCCCCCCAAACGTATGATAGTGCTTCGTATGGTGGATGGTCATGTAGGGCGTGTGTGACTAGAGATGCTTCGATGGGGAATGGCTTGGCTCCTGGGTGGATCGAGACAAGGCGAAACTGAGGAGAATCCGATTTTAGGTATCCGTAGTTATGCTTCCATTTAGACATTTCTTTAAAGCGATCTGTACTATTTGATGGCCTAGATTATCATGAAGGGAATAGAAATTGGGACGTAGGTCGGGGCGGTTCATTCGTTGTATGGAGTTCTTTTGCGAGAGTTTAAGATCGGCCGGCTAAATTGGGGGGCGGAGACGGGGGCGGGAGCGGGGGGCGGGGGGGCTACTAAGCAGTGAGTAGCGAGGTTTTAGCTCATATATATATTATCGCACGCAGCTAACAATCACATACGACCATAGACTCAAGAGAATTGGGCATCCCGTCCGCTCTGCCATACACAAGCTTGAGATCGGTGGATTAGTAGTTGGGTGGGTGACCACCAGCGAATACCCACTGTTGTATGTTTTTGTTATTTTTTTATATGTATAACTCCCATATACGACCCATAGACTTAGAGAGAATTAGGCATTTTTTTTTATATCATATACGGAGATGGCATTTAAAAGTTTTGGCCCACGCTAATATCGCCACTATTCATAATTTAATTAATGCAAATTTTAATCTATACGCCCTTCCTTATACTCATTGCCGCCTTTAAGTTTAATGACCTTCTATATATGTCAAGGAATCCTCTTAATCCAAGCTTGGATTTGAGTTTGAGGTAGGTCCTCCTAACACTACTCCCATGCCCGTATCCCATCTACCTAGCTTTTTGGTACCCCCTTCCGTGTAGTACGTCGCTTCATCTATGGCTAACATGGCTCAATTGTATTAAGATCTAGAGAGTTAGCACACTAGAATAGCCGCTTAATTCCGTAGAGATTAAAAACCCGTTGTTAGATATAGTGATTATGTAAAGGCGCATTATCTTCTTGCATAATAGTATGAGGGCGGCTTTTCATACACTCTTCTGCAAATGGAAATAGCTTTAGAATTAGAATCTTCTTCTAGTAGCGGTACTAATCTATACCACCTCCTCCTTTTGCCTAACTTAACTGTCCATTTTTTTGATTCCATCGCTACTATGGTTTTATGCCTAGAAGATTGCGTAGTGATAATCGACGTACTCCATTTGCAAGTTCCCATTCTTCACGTAGAATAGGGTCTAGCTCTTCATTTATTATTGCAATTTCAACTTCTGCATCTAGTGTTGGCAGTAGTGCAAACTATTAGTTTTATAGGCCAAACTAACCAACTACTTATGCTGCAATGTCTGCACTAAACTATCTTGGTTTTCGTGAGATCATAAACCAACTAACTACTAAAACTATAGTGCAAATTGTTATAACTATATAACATTTCTATAATTAGTTTTCATCTATATATTAAGTATTATGCTAAAATTTAAAAAAATATATGTAAGAATTAATATGAATTATATTAATAATTAAGTATGTTTTTATTATTATATTAAGAAATATCATATGCATTACCTTAATATAAACTATTAATTTAAATTACATAGATTATTTACTTTTATCACATTAATAATTTAAACTATAATGCAAGAAGAACTATAATTTTATAAATTTTCGTAAACTAATTACGTAATTATGTGAGTCACAAGTGAGACACTCCAGAGAGTGAAGAACTCCAGAGTATGAACAGTAGAATAGGGGCTCCATTAGCTAGAGCCTGTAGTATATAGAGTAGCTGTTAACCTTCTATAATACGATCATGCATTCTGACAATCATTTGACTGGCTCCTGCTCCTGTGACGGTTTCCTTTATTATACCATTTTATCATTCTATCACATTACCACTGCACAATCTATAAAGCTTCCGTTACATATAACAGAAGGGCCTTTCACGGCTATCTAGGATTACGTTTAACAGATGTAAATAGCTTTATTATTTCCTAGTCTAGTTAGCATACAATTTATGCATCGATGACGAGGCTTCGGAAAACAATGGAATCCAGAGACTAAACATGAAAACGCACTACTACGCTAGCATTCCCGAGAGCATCTAAAATTATAGGTCGATAACAAGGCTTTCGTTTTTTAAACTATGGAACCCAGAGACTACAGGCGAAAGCGCCAGTAAGGAACATGTAAAACCTAAACCATGGCAAATAAAACACAAAATCACATGCGAGAAACATTTAATGGGACGTCATCTTGTTAAGCTGTCCTAGAGCGGTCCATCAAACTTCCAAAGCTTTGACTTCGCTAATTGGAGCCTAGGAAGTATCACCGCGCTTGGTTATGCGCACCATCAAGTTCTTCTGCAGCCAGACGCCAGCATATAAAGATGTCCAGGGCCGCGAGGGATTGACCAAAGTGATATCGTATCTCCGTAGCAACTAAAGCAATTAGCTTTCGTCCCAAGACAAAAATTCAGGAGAATCTAAAACTTACCTCCACGTAGATTTTGTTCAGCTCAATCATAGCCACCGGTCTTCCTGGACATGTATATTTTCCAGAAGCGAACACCAGATCAACAGTGCTGCGCATCTTCCTCTCTCGAGCCTTCTCCTCTCGGCTGTCCCCAAAATTCAACCAGCGCTCAGGACGGTATTGGTCGGCATCTTCTCCGAAGATTTCCTTGGACCTCTCAATTCCCATGATTGATTGGCCGATGCTGATGCCCTCGGGCAAGAAGAAATCGTTGATGGTCGCTCCTCCCTTGGGAACGATTTTAGAACCCAGCAGACTAATGGGTGGCCAATATCGTATACCCTCTATGATCACCGCCTGCAGATATGGCAGCTTTCTTGCTTCGGCATCTGTTATAATTGTCCCTGAAGCAGCGGCTTCAGTGCTGTCGATTTCCGCACGAAGCCTTGCATATACGTGTGGAGAAGCGATTATGTGGAGGAGAGTCACCCGGATTGAGGTCGCGGTTGTGTCAGAGCCTGCTACACTAGTCTGCGCGTCAGGACTTGCACTGCGGGTGTTTTTATTCGGTCCCCACTTACATCTGCACTAGAGTCTCCGAGTTTGCTTCGTCTTGTGTCATTCCATGGGCGATGAAACTGCCCAACATGTCCCTGCGGACTTTTTTGTTTGGCCCGAAACGCTCGCTCACCACTTCTTTGGCAAGTCTGCCAGTCAGTTAGCTAGCATCGCCAGGTAATGATTTCTGTACTAACCCCATGATTTTTCCCATTCCACTATCATCGTTGTCCTTCGGACCTAACCAGCTCAAAAACCTTGACTCCATGATATTGCAGATCCAAGGGTAGACCAAGACGATAGCAACCACAGGCATGAACTTCTCCGACATTGCAAGATATCCGTGAATATCAGAGTCCGATGTGAGATGAGCAGACCGCCTGCCAAAAGCCACTGCCATAATGACATCCAAGGTGAAATACTGGGTAAGTCGGGTAAAGTCAACCGGTCGATAGTCTGAGGTTGTCGACAAGTACTTCTTGTCGATCAAGTCAGTTAGTTCTCCCAAAACCGCTTCTATTTCGTGCTCTAGACCATCGACTTCTTTGCCCGTGTACTAAGAGCCCTGGTTAGCATACCATCTTGAAAGAAGTGATCTAGTTATGATCCTTACCCCAGATGAAGTCATTGCTTTCAATGCTTTATGGGCATCTTCGTCTCTTGTCGAGAGGATGTTGTCTACTCCAGGTCTAAAGCGTGCGGCCTGGTAATCAGGAGCTCTGATGAAGCGGGATCTTGGCTGGAGAATCTTGGTTACAGTCTCTGGGTTGGAATTCACTACAGTGCCTAGTCCTACGCGGGCCAATGGTCCTAAGATGTAGTCAGTATCGAGAGATTAGATGACGAGTTCTAAACTTACCGTATTTATCGGTGGCTTTTTTAATTGCCCAAGGCAAAGTTCCACGACGAGCATGCCACGCTAGCCATAAGTCCGAGAACGAAGCCCAGAAAGGACCTGGGACGTGACGCAAGCGAAGCCATGCTGTGACCCATCTTGAGAGAAGGACTACAACCAGAATCAAGGACAGCAAAGAGATAATGAGTTGAAACATGCTTGTTTTCTCTACTCTAAGACTTGGGAGAACCATCTTGGCAAATGATGACATGGGACTCTAAAGGTAGTTGATAAAAGAAGAGCTGAGTATATGAGCACTATATATGAATGTACTTGCGTTCGTAAATTCTAGTCACGCTGTTGAAGCATACGGGCAAATGTGACTAGAGAATAGGAGCCGGTTGCGCGAGTTGCGTGAACAGGAATACCTACAGTACTTCCATGGTACGCTCGTACAATCCAGTTGACTCGTCTCATTCCAGCTCTATTCACATGAACTCCGAAGTTCATTTACATGAACTTCGGAGTAAGCAGTGGAGGTGTCATCCCTAGGATTCGGCGGTAGCCCGACGGCATGCCTTATTCTCGAGGGAGAGGATTATACTCGGGGACCCTCCGCGAGCTTTCTCAAACTCATTTGAAGCGCTAGAGATAGCTACCTTGGTAGTATTTCAGCGAAGTAAGATTGTCCCGCCTAGCACATGATCGGAGGTGGCAACTCAATATTGTTGGAAATGCCGCAGCTAAAAGCTGAAGCCAGGATTACGTCGGAGGTTTTGTGGGACTACCACCGTATAAATTAGGGGCTTATCCCACCTGTGGGATAGGCAGTTAAGTCGGGCACCACAGTATATATAGAGGCTACGTAGCACCTATTCTAGCAATCAATCAATTTATTACCTTCGTCTATAGCCTACCTATGGTACGGACCGAACGAAAACTTCACCAATATTTACAACAGGCTCGCTCTCGCTCTCGCTCTTACTTTTGGGCTCAGGCTCCGGCTCGCTCTCACTTTCGGGCTCGCTCTTAGGCTCAGTTCCGAGCCTAGAATACAGGCCACTTCTCTCACCCTGAAATCATACCCAAGAACGTGAAACTCGAGGATTGCATAATGTGCATGTCAGGAGAAGAAAAGGTGTTGTTCTTGAACTTTGTTATAGAAATGTTACAATAGATGCCGCGAAATAATAGCACTACAAAAGAGCTTCGCGAGGACCCTTGGTTGCAGTCGGGACTTGATTAGAAGGAATTGAAGGAACTATAGCATTGACCTCTGTGGAGCTCTTTCATACATGACCTTTGTCTTGACCAGCAAGCTGGTTCTATATGATGGTTCACTTGACATGGGGCCGGTAGCGGTAAAACAGAAACCGCTTGATGGAGACCTATGAAGATTGTCATCTAAACATTTGTCTAGCGTCGTTGCCGTCTTAGGATTTCTGTCCGTGCCAAGCCTGGTCGTTCATTCTACAAGCTGTCAACTTCGAGCACGTGTACTTCACCTGTGGCACTTATTACAGCCATTGTTTCAGTCTTCTAAAGTATTGTGGAATTAGGAACTTTGGAGGCTATTCGTGAAAATTTCTGGAACCGTATTGTCATTCTCGACCATTGACGTAATCCCTAGGACTTCCAACCTCTCGAATGTTCATTTATGCCCCTTGTTGTCTCCGAACGCCGCAAGCTCATTCAAGGCAGCTACGATAGTTTCGAACGTAAAACTATTGATCCCAGGCTGAGCCGGTTCGAAAGCTGTATACGTGTAATCCCTTATGGTCACATTCACTCAGTGGCGCACCGTTCCATATTTGTTACGAGACAATGGCAAAGCATTTATCCCCACGATTGTACACCGCATTCCTGACTCCGAAACGTATCTCAGGGTGTGGCACAAGGCTCAAGTAAACAAGAAGCAGACAACTATGGAAGCAAAATGTTGAGATATCAAATACTTTTCAAATATTACAACATAGATATCCTAATGCAAAGAGTCATGCGGCCGAGACTCCTGCCGAGACTCCTGCCGAGGCTTCTACCATAAACCCCAGCCGAATACAGAATTTAGCACCAATCTCTTAGAGCCAAAGAACCCTACTCACTAACCACACATACAGATTCTGTTGCACCTTAACCATACGCCGTTCAGTAGACCTGAGCGAATTTGCTCTTAGCTCTCAACTGTTCGCCGTACTTCCACAGCGTGAAAATCCCAAAGAAGCAAGCAAACGTCAGCCCTCCGAGAATACTGCATCCCTTCCCGATACCAAGGTTACCGAAAAGAGGCTGGGCAAAGTGGATAGATCCACAGGCCATAGCGCTGCGCAGGAAGGCTATCATAACGCAATCAGCAAAAATTCCCATACCATGTTGTTCAATATACCAGAAAGAGGTGACTACTTACAATTGGCAGCAAACAAACTTGCAGCATATCTTGGGTAACTCATTGGAAGATAGATAAACACAGCCATGGTAATCTGACGAGATTTAGCATCTATAAGTATCAACTTGGAGAGGATCAACTTACATTAAAAACACACGCCACATAAAGCACAATCCCAATGGTAGGTGCAACCCAAGTGATGTCCTCCCTCGCGCACCAGGCAAAAATGAAAATTCCACCTGGAGCAATAAAGGCAGCAATAACACCAGGGAGAAGTCGATGCTCTACAGATCCGATGCCACCAGCCATCAAGCTCTTCATGGTATAGGGTTCATAGTGGAAGTAGATGGTGGCAAGGTAAGTAATCACACCAAAGAAGCAGGCTACAATGATGGAGAGGAACACAACACCCATTATCCCTATGGAAAAGCCATATAAACCTCTGTAGACAAGGGGGAAGGATTCGAAGAATGAGTACTAGATATTATTAGCAATAATGCTCCGACAGAGATGATGCAACTTACAAAGATGCCGTAAATCAGACCAGTATAGACATTGATGAAAGCAATCGACGGATCCTGGATTGTCACCAAGAACGGCGTAGTCAAATACGTACCAAGCAGCTTCAGGAAATGGAGACTCCCCTGCTTGATTTCCGAGTCGGACCTGAGATTCTCGTTGCCAGTTGATTTCCGTAGGCGTTTGGCTCGCTTCAGAAGAATGGTATCTGCGTTTGTCTCGGGCAGGAAGCAGAAGAGAACAATCCAGCAGAATCCACACATGATGAGCAGCTCATACAGAGACCATCTCCAAGAGCTCAATGGCACAGAAAATCCAGACAGCAATGGACCAAGAGCTGGGCCCGCCAAAGCAGCAGCACCCCAAAATGCTAGACCGTATGGGATCTTGGGGAATGACAGAAGATCGCCTGCAGATGCTCCGCCAGTTGCGAGGACGGGACCACCGAGAACCCCCTGGATGAAGCGGAGAACAACCAGTCCGGAGAAGTTCGAAACTCGACATGATACGGCGGTGATTATAATGAAAAGTGAAAAAGATGTGAAATATGGAATATTCCTTCCCATCCGCGGCATTTCTGACAGTGGACTGAAGAATAAAGGCCCGACACCCTAGAATATGTCAGTGATTTCCCTCGCGCATGGTTTATGGCAACCTACATATCCCAAAACATACATCGACAGCACCAAAGACGAGACTTCAGCGCTGACGCCGAATATCTCCATGAAAACCGGCTGTGCTGGAGTAATGATCGCGGAACCGGAATATACTGTGTAATTGTTACTCAACGTCTGCCAACCTCAAGCATAAACATACCAGAAAATGTAAGCAGACATATCTGGAAGTAAGTGAATGTCTTCTTCGCCGTAGACCAATTCAGCGGGTTCTCAGAGTCCTTGTCGTCGTACCAGCCCACAATCTGATACCCATCCTCGGATGAAGGCCCTGGACACGCCCCCTTCTCCACATCCGAATTAGACGACCCTCCCTCGTCCGTTCCCTCATCCTTCTTCACTGATTCATTCTCTTGCGCTTCAGATGTTTGCTCAGCTACAGGCTCAGGTTTGGCGTCAGGAAGTTTCAATTGAAATCCTTCCTTCTCATCAGGATAAGGAAATGATTTAGGTCCCAGAATCAGCCGATAGATCTGGCCCAATGGCGCATCGCGAATAATTGACATGATTACGGTAAGAATTCTATTTTCTGAAGAGAGAAGATTTTTTTTTTTGAGAAGTGCATGAAGAAAATTGCAAGAAGACGAGACGAGGTCCTTCTCGTATTAGGCCGCTCGGTCATACCTCCGAAAGCCGATCCCTTTGACTCATAAAGAAACTTCATGGCCCCTTGTTATAGCCACTGTCACATTCCGCCAATGCCCACTTTCTGCAGGTTTCAATGGCTAGGGGTTGGAGCGAGATGTGTACGGTGATTAGTGTTGGTCTCGGGTCCTCGGCCGAGCACCCGAGCAAGATGTCGGTACTGGTTAGCTTCGCTAAACTACCGAGACTAATCGTATTTGGCGAGGGTGAAGAGCACGGCGAGCTCAATTAGGCATCATCAGGTACACGGGTATCATAATACTGATGACGAGAGGACAATTGGGTGATCCGTGTGGTCCAATATGAGAGGAATATTCATGGTTTTGCAGATCTTTGGAGGTAGCAGTATACTTTGCTGTTGAGATTACTAGGGGTCGATTTCGAGTGATTTTGGTGTGAAATCGGACTGCACAGCTCGCTTGTGAAGTACGTTAGAATGCATGTGTTCCAGTCCACGCGCCAATATTGACCATTCGCCAATGGTCCAGTCCATTGGTGAATGGCCTAGGTCACCCGCCAATACGAACATTGGCCAGTTGACTGGACCGTTGGCCAATGGTCCAGACCACCCGCCAATGAGCGGTGTGTGAGATTTTCACATAACTATTCACATAACTATTCTGTCGTCCTCCCAATGTTTAACTGTAACTGTAACACATAACCGCTATAATGGAAGCACCTGTTATGACTTCTATCATCCCATTTCCAAATGATGTGCGTACTGCATTCCAGGCTTATATCCAGGCCCCGGAATACAACAACCGTGATACAGTCAGTATTGGTATCACAGTCGGTGTCAGTCTTCCTACTTATTATTATTCCATTTGCATTGGCGAATGGTCAACATTGGCCGGTGGACTGAAACACATGCAATTTAAGTGATGTGATTTAGATTGAGACGACTTGACTGAATCCGAGGTACTTAAAGCTCTGCTCTATGGTTTAATTGTATCGACTTGACTGCATCCGAGGTACAAGAGCGCTGTCCTCTCATCAACATTTCCTAGAGAATGGAGTCACAACTAACTAGCGGTAAGTGGCCATGTTCGGCCACGACTTCGAGCAGATAACACACAAAGATCCAGTTTCAATGTCTAAATATCACAATCTCGGCGTGGCGCGGCCGCTACTTGCAAACCGAGTGTCCTACGTGTTTGATTTGCAAGGCCCGTCAGTCATGCTTGATACCGCATGTTCCCAATTGATTTAAGCAACCTTCAGATGACTTTCTAGTAGACCTGCACCCAATGGATTGTGGACGACGCGAACCACCTCCAATATAATCAGCATCCGCAGCATACAAAAACTTGAACATATTCAAACACGTACCTCGAATCGTTCATCTGCCTGTTTCAACAGATTCTCAAACTCTCTTGCAGTTCTCTGCTTTGCACCCAGAGTAACCATCATCGTCAAATCAATCTGACGCAAATGATGGTTGACATAACGAGTCGTTGAACCACTCTCTAGCAATATGATATCATTGATCAAAAATGGTGTCCGGGCATTACACTTCTCAAGAGCAGGAACCAGCGCACGGATGATACTAACGCAGTCAATATCGTTGTAGTTGTGCAAGCACTGTCGAAGGAGAAAGGCATTGGCATCGTGTACTGGCTGAGGCTCAAAGAAACTGTGTTGCTGGAATGTCACGCGACCTCCGAGACTAGCGACAATGTCTTCTTGTGCTTGGGATAGCATCTTTGTTGAGACATCTTGGACGGTGAAGCGCAGATCTAGGAACTCCTGCATAATGGTAAGTCATCACAGGTTGTGGGCAAAAGCAATATAGTAGGGGAATTACATGAGCAAGTCCGATTGATATGTGCCCTGATCCGCCACCAATGTCCACCACTTTCCCATCCTTCAATGATGCCCAGGGGAAACTGCGGTGGAGCTCCGCAATCTGTCCGTTCACTTCAGAAATACCGTTAGCATTATCATTCTTCATCACCCTGAATGGCAGTATCACGGAGAGAGCTGTTGAAGGATCAAACTTACTTCGTGACCAAGCGTCCATCGACTGAGCAAATCTAGCTCCCTTAAGAGGATTCTGCTCATAATACGCATATGTAGTGACTCCAAACCTGGTCAGAAATGCAGAGTTCTCGGTGTCCGAAACATAAGGCGATCTGTCAAGCAGGGTTGATAATTCTGAAGCCGCTTTGAACATCTCGTCCATTCTAGAAGGTTGCTATCAGTATTGCTTGCTGGATCACGTGTATCCATAACTTGCGCAGGAAACACTCACTGCATATGAGCCATGGCATGAAAATCCTTATCTCTCGCCATCAGAGCAGACATTGCTGTGTGTCTGAATCTTCCGCTCCCACTACCCACTTCCTCGAAGATGCGATGTGTGGCCAACAAGCTGAGAACCCTAGCAGCTCGGTCTACATCCATCTTCGCCTTCTCTGCGATGCTTGCAACGTGGATAATGGCATCCTCTTTGCCTTGGATTTCCTTTGGCAACGGAACGTGGATGAAGAATCCCCGTTCAAGTGCTACCTGTAAAGACGACAGATCATAATGTGAGAAGCACATTGTGCGCAAGGTGTTTCGGGGACCATTGACCAGACGTAGCAAGTCAAGAGCAGCATCGTTCAGGGAAGCTCGCAATGATTCATATTCTGGTGTTATAGGCAATACACTCGTTGAAGAGGCGCTAAAATCTGGCTCGGATTGTCCATCCGCCAAGAGGCATGCTGATATTTGCGAAGACAGTTCGGAAATCTGGTCGGATAGCGAGGCAATGGATAGTTCGATAACGTTAGACTTCGTTGACAAGTCCATTCTGTAGGCGTGGTGTTGCACTGGCTTGGGGAGAACAGACACTTGCTGGACGAAAACAGCTACTAACCCTCCTCATAAATACTATTTTCTGGCTCGGAGGGCTTCCGAGAAACGAATGGGAGATTCCCCAACGAAATATCGGAATCTTACCGTAACCGAGGCGACTGTTGCTGCCTTGAATTCTATACTTAGACACTAGTAAATGTGCAAGTCGGTTTACGCCAAAGCTCCCTCAACTCATCAGTGGTCACAATCACAATTGTAATGAATTTAACACCAAGAAGTTTGATTTCTATGTATGAAATCTACTCTATGAAAATGGCTACCCTTAAACGTGACTACTAAGAAATTCGTATCCCTTGAGAACTGCTTTCCACCCTTCTGATACCGGGTTGCTGCTGAGATCGCAAATATGCGGTGCCCCTTCGACCAGCACTAGACCAGCCTCGACTCCCTCGTTTAGTAGTGAATCAAAAGTGCCTTGGGATTGTTCCCATGGAATCAAATCGTCATTAGTCCCGTGAATAATGAAGGTAGGCGTCTGATAATTCCCACGGACAATCTGGGCGAATGGACTACAGCGAACAATCTCCTCAATGGTGGGATGTGGAAGAGCATTCCAGTTCTTCAATGACGATTCTGAGCCTTTCTTCTTACTGGGGAGACCACCAATGATAACAGGCAGCGTCTGAGCCTTCCAGTTTATGTGGAGGACGATACGGCAGCGTGGATCGGTGCGTATACGAGGGTCTGACAGTGGCTCCCATGCACCGACAATTCCGTAATTGGTGATCTGTTTGATTTGTTAAGTTAGGGAAACTACTTGGAACTTTGGAACTTACGGGCTTGTCTTGAATTGCTTCCAGTACATCATACTGGTCTCCCGCATCTTCTGCGCCCTTTGGCTGAATGGGATGTCTCCACCCTAGTGACACGTTAGCAGAGCTTTCACAAATGAAGGCGAAGGCCCTCTTACATTCGTCCTCATAGTTTGTCGGACAATAGAAAGCCAAAATCGCCTCAGGCGGCTTCAATCCTTTTTGTGGTGCAGTCCAGGCAAGCGACATTGCCAACTGCCCGCCTGATGACCACCCAACAACAACAACTCTCTCACCATCAATCTGGACGTCGCTCTGAAGTTTGAGGTGTGGTAGCTTGGTTCTAGCCCATTCTAGAGCGTCACAAACGTCTACCATGCCTCCTTCCGCAAGTTTGACTTCTGGACAAAGTCTATGATCCAAACTCACAGGCACAAACCCCTTCTCAATCAAGAGACATGTCTGAGCTGGTCGGATATCCTTGCGGGAAAAGATAATGTGGCTTCCACCGTGAATCATGAGAGCTTTGTGATAATCAGCTTGATGCAGAAAAAAACGCTAACCTGTGTGAATGCTTACCGACTGGCAATTTTGTCTTTGGTGGATCGATGGGGTAGTAAACATCCGCTTGTATGTCGGTGTCACCCAAAGTCTTGTAGACAACAGTTTCCATGGACATTTTCGTGGTAGGCTTCTTTGTAGCCACAGGAGCTGTTTTGAAAGCGCTAATAACGCGGACAGTCTTTGATTCTAGGGACTTTCCGTCCGTCCACAACACCTCTTTGAAGCCGACCCTTTTCAATTCCCTTTCCCAGTGCTTTTCGTTCACCAAGGCGTGAGTCCGATTGTCCTCGAACAGCCACCACCCTTCAAACAAGCCAACGACGATATCAAGCCAAAACATGTTCTGCGTGATCTCGATAAGTGCAAGGGCCCCATCCGGGCGAAGAATCTTGTGAAGAGTCCCAAGCGATTGATTCAGGTTTCTTGTTGCGTGAATACAGTTTGTTGCGATGATCACATGGAAAGCGTTCAAGTAATCTTGACTTGGGGGCTTCTCGATGTCCAAGACCTCGAATGACATTTCCTGGACGCCTTTGAACGTCTTCTTGGCAGCACCAACAAGAGACGACGAGATGTCAGTGAAAGTATACTCGAAAGGAATTCCGTGACTTTGAAGATACTTGACAAGGTATCTTGTCGTGCCTCCGGTACCTGCTCCGATTTCAAGGATGCGGAATTTTCCACTGCCAGTGCTGTTGTTGAAAGCATTCTTGAGGAAGTCTCCGAGAAGAATTGTCGGTGTTCGAAGTAGTGGCCAGTTTGCGTACATGTCCTCCAGAAGAGCCTTGGTTGCTCTGTTTCCAAAGATCAGCTGAAGGCCGTCCTTTTTCCCAATTAGACACTCAGCAAGGTCAACTCCAATGACTCTCACGAGTTCGTTGACGTTGTCATGTTGAGGCCATCGGCCCCGCATAGCTTGGTAGATATCTTCAGCGAGTGTAGGATCAGCCTTGACATTAGTTCTGATGAACCTGCCATTAGTGCTCATAATCAGATCTCCGTCCTCTAGAACACGATAGTACTGGCGCACTAGCTGCTTGAACTTTGGGAGAGCTTGCACCTCAGGCACAGCATCACCATGGCTCAATCTCTTCAGATCGCATCCGAGCTTAGCGTAGGCCTCAACGACATATGCTAGGACTAGTCGTTTCTGCTCTGGGTATGCGTCAGCCCAGAAATTGGCAGCCTTGGTTCCTTCTGCTAGCTGATCGTACTCAAATTCAACCTGCTTGAAAGAATCATAAGCAGACTGTATTGAAGGTCTGCTTTGAGACTCGCTGGAGCTTGAAAGTTGTTGGCCGGCTGAAGCCAACAATTCAGAAGTGGTAGCGGACTTAGGGACCAGTGGAGTAGCTGGAGTGAAGATGACACCTTCAGCAGAGCTAGAATCCTCGGTGTCGTCGTCGCCGAAGGAGTCAATGTGAGCAGCAATTGCACCAATATTTGGGAAGTCCAAGAAGGTCACGAGATCGATCGTAAGGCCAAGCTCGAGTCGGATATCGTTCAAGACTTCTGTGGCCATCAGAGAATCGATTCCAAGGTCATCTAGGGTTGATTTATCCTTCAAATCCTCAAAAGGAATATCGGTGACGTTATGCAAGACTTGCAGGAGTTCGCCACGTCTTGAAAACTTAGCTGTTTGCTCCCGCTTGACTTGCATTGGCTGAGATGGTTGAGCTGAAACTGGTTGCTGCTGATCTGGGATTTCAAACTCTTTAGTCTCTTCTTCAATCGAACTACCACCCAGTTGAGAATCAACATAGGTGAAAATGGCTTTGAGATCCGAGAAACTTAAGAAAGACGCTAGGTCAATTGTCAGACCCAGACTTGCTCGGATATCATTCAAGACTTCCGTGGCCATCAGGGAATCGATTCCGAGATCGTCAAGGGTTGATTCGTCTTTCAATTCCTGGAGAGGTATGTCGGTTATGTTTTGCAGGATTTGTAAGACCTCTGATCTCTTGCTGGACTGTCTCGGAGCTGCCGGGGCACGGTTGGGAGCCGCAGCAGGTTGGTCTTTCTGAACCTTGTGACGTGCGACAGGTTTATCAGACTTCTCTGACGACGCAGATTTGTTGGCGCTCTTCAACATCCTCGCAAGCAGGGCTTGGGACATCTTGTGGAATTGGAAGCCGAAAGCTGCCATGACCATCTTTTTGCTGCTGGCTTCGAAGACATAGACATCAGATGTAGCGTCGCTCGTGCCGCCCTCTGTCATGTTCGCGTAAACAAGCCACTCCTTTGCATCCGGATCGAAATCTGCACCAATTTCAATTTGTCCGATCTTGGAACAGACGAGAACATCCTCAAGACTGTCATTATTGAAGTAGTTTACCAAGAACCCCCCAAACTGCATGAAGCTGTCTGTCATTGGGGTGTCACAGAGTCGCTGATCCACCGGGTCGCTAGGGTCCACTACCATTATCACTTTCCCGGCGGCTTCAAGACGCAGACACGCTACCCTCTTGATCCCGCGGAAATTCTCTGAGTAGTGTACGATATGGTTGAAAGCGCGGTAGATGTGCTTCCCATCCATGCCTTCAGAATCAGGGTGGTTCATGATCTCTTCGCAGCGACGAGCACCCGTCAAGGTCTCGAATCTTTGGAAGGTCTGGGCTGCAACTGGGTCATCGCGTCTTTGAAGGAAAACACGTCCAGCTGAATGTTCGAACGGTGCGCTGATCCTACCAGAAGGACTCGGAGGTAGTTGAGTTGTGATCGAGAATGACCAACAGGGTGTCATACCATCAAGGCGTTTCAGAGTGAGAAGAATAGTTCTGCTCTCATCAAGACCAATTGGTGAGTTCATGGCTAGGTCTTGTACAACTGGTCGCCAATTGATGGCTGGGATGTCCTGTTGAAGAAATAGGGCAGCACGAGCGGCAATCTCAAAGTACAAGGACGCAGGTGCTAGAGATTGACCTGCCATGACGTGACCTTTCAACATAGATTTGAAACGATCGCTTTGAGGGGAAATCCAGAATACTGCCTCTGATTTCTTTGCGTCCTTGAATTCCAAGAACGTTATGAGCTTGTTAGGGGGGGGGGGTGCTTTCTCGATAACAACTGGTTCTAGCACCACTTCCTTCTCGCCTCTGCCACTTGTGAATCCAAGCCAGTGTCGAGTTTGCTCAAATTGGTATGAGGGCACCCTTAAGAATTGGTATTGAGCTCTCTGGACACGATTATATGGCCAGTATTGGACAGCATATCCTGCCTTCCATAGCTGGATCGTATTATCTGCCAGTGAATTCAAGGCATCGGAAGTTGTGAGTTGAGGAGACAAGAAGAGATGGTTGGCGCTTCTTGTAACAGAACCTTTGACAAGTTGAATGACGGAGGATCCTCGCCCTGCCTCGAGGAAAGTGGCTTCAGGGAATTTCTGTTCAAGTCTCTGAATAGCCTGGTGGAAAAACACTGAACGTCTCGCGTGACTTGCCACTAGATGATGATCAGGTTCCTCCGCGCTCTCGGTGCAAAGTTCGAGATGCACCATAGGCTCCTTCCAATCCAGTGCCTTTGACAAAGCTGTCAGATGAGGTAACAGAGGATCCGTGAACCGAGAGTGGTAGCCATGCGTGACCTGAAGTCTTGTTCTCAGGATTGAGGATCCAAAAGGATTCTCCGCAAGGAACTCTTCTAGGGCATCAACTTCACTCTCGGAACCGACAACAACGTGCCGAGTTGGTCCATTGTAGCAAGCAATCTCGAGGTTGCCACGCACTGACTCGAGCGCTTTGAGAACAGTTTGCCGGTCCGCATTTATGGATAGCATAGAGCCTGGCTCAGGACCCCAATGCTGCGCCATAATGGAAGCCCTTCCACACGCAAGTTTGAGAGCATCGGTAAGAGAGAGCACACGGGAGATGCAAAGTGCGGTAATCTGTCCGAAGCTGTGACCCACGACAGCACTAACATTCAGCCCACTATCGATCCAAGCCTTTGCCGAAGCGTATTGGATGGCGAATAAGGCAGCATGAAGAGTGGTCAGATTTGAGACTCGGGTCAGTTGAAAGATTGCAGGGTACAAACTCTCGAAGCCGAGAGAAATGAGGATCCGATTGCAGGCATCAAGGTGGCCTTGAAGCAATTTCGAAGACTGGTAAACCTGGATGGAGAGTCCGATGAAGACGCTTTCCTGGCCGCCAAAAACAAGGACGACCGGCTCTGAGTTTGGTGTCACTGTAATTGCTCCGGTGGCCAAACTTGTGAGCTTCTCCTTGAGTTCGGAGATGGTCCCAACAGTCGTTGAGAAGGTATGCGACAGGGAGTGATTGGCCCTGTCAGCCAGGTTGAAGGCGAGATCCGACACCTGAACCCCTGGGCCAGTTTGTCCAAGCCATTTGGAGAGCGTTTGGCAATAAGAGATGACGCTGCTTTCGGATGTCGCAGATACGAAGAAGGGGAATTTGGTTCCTGGTATATCCTTTGCTACACCGTGACTCTGCTTAGTTTTGGATGATGGACCTTGCCGAATCAACGCCGCCGCGTTACTACCAGCAGCACCATAACTATTGACGCAGGCCAGGTAAACAGGAGCATTCCAAGGCATGAGTGTCCGAGGAAGTTCCATCCGATCTCGTGCATGAGTCAAGATCTTTGGGTTGAACTTCTTGTGACTAGCTTGTTGGGGAATTTTCCCATGTTCCATCATGAGAAGGACTTTGATAAGTCCAGCAATACCAGCAGTGGCTTCAGTGTGACCAATGTTTCCCTTGATAGACCCGAAATGGAGAGTACTTTCTCTAGAAGGTCCACCGAAAGCGTCACGAACACTCCGATATTCAACAGGATCACCGATACCAGTACCTAGTTTAGAATCAGTACTCGAAACACGTGTCGGACTGCGCTGCTTAGAAAGACTTACCAGTCCCATGAGTCTCGACATAAGTCACCGATTCCGGTCCAACACCAGCCTGGTTCATTACATCTTTGTAAAGCTTCACCTGTGAACCCGAGTTCGGCACCGTGATATGGCTCAAGTTGACATTTTGGTTCGCCGCCGTTCCGACAATAACACCGTAGATGTGATCTTTCTCTTTGATAGCAGCGCTTAAGGGCTTCAGGATGACCGCACCAACTCCTTCACCACGGCAGTAACCATCAGCTCCTTCATCGAAAGGCTTACACTGCCCGCTAGGGCTGAGAAAGCCAGCTGCCTTGAGGTTTCGATAATCGAATGGACTGCTAATGACATTGGTGCCTCCTGCAATAGCACGAGAACATTCACCAGACCAGATTGCTCGACACGCCGTGTTGATCGCCACCAGGGAAGACGAACAGGCTGTATCAATGGTCAAGGATGGACCGGTCCATCCAAAGTAGTGGCTCACGCATCCACTGATGAAACAACGCGAAGTTCCAATCGTGGCATATGCGGTAGCTGGCTGGCACGACATGTTATCGTAGTAGTTGTTCATGACAGCTCCGATGTAGCATCCGTAGTCATCCGGTTGGATATTCCCAGCACCGAAGTGTCCTGCAGACTCCAAAGCCTCGTAGACTACTTCGAGCAGAATTCTCTGCTGAGGATCCCAGGCTATTGCTTCTCGCGATGATTTCTTGAAGAACTTGTTGTCAAACCTATCGGAGCTGCGAAGGAAGTTTCCCCACCACTTTGTGGAGGCGTAATCACCTGCGGTGGGCAGGTGAAGCCGGTCAATGGGTGCTGGCTCGGCCATGGATTTGCCAGCTAGGAGCAGCTCCCAGAGCTCATCCAAGGAATCAGCTCCAGGGAATCTGCCAGACATGCCAACGATAGCGATCGAGTTAGGAGGATACCCAAGTAGTTCTGGATTCCCCTCGGACAAGACCCCGTTTACTAATCCGTTTGTACCGTTTGTCGAAACGCCATTGCTCAAACCATTGGGTTTCGCTCCTTCCAACTTGCCCAGGGACAAGACCTGGACACCAGAACCACGTAATAGCGAAGGTGGAAGGTGGTTTCCAAATCCGGCAAAAACAATGGTCTTGTTGTCTTCTGTGTGTTGAGAAATTGCCGACTTGATAGTCTTATACCACGAAGCTGGCTTCAACAAGGTATGCTCAAGCACCAGTTTCAGCAGAGATCCGTCGGGGACAAGCTCGCCATTCACAGAAGAGCGGAGAGGGGCTTGCAAATCCTCAACCAGTGGTAGCAACATATCCGCACGGTTGACTGTAAGCTTCATGATCCTCTCCGCGGCAGTTACGTGAGCATCGGAATGGAAGTAACCTTCCAGAGAGACGGTCATCACATGAGCGCAACGTGCTTGAAATTTCTCGTTAAGAAAAGGTACGTCAGAACGTCTAGCTGTAATGGTAATGCAGTGAAGATCCGTAATACATGAGACATAGGCCTGTCCACCTGGTCAATTTCATATTTATGGCACACAAAGTTTAGCAACCTTACCCCTGGGAAAGAGTGAACAATATCCACGATCTCTTCTTCGCTGACCTCGTCTTCCTTCCATCGAACTGCAATACAAGCAGCTCCCACTGAATGGCTGCCAAGTTGAGCCTCATCAACATAGGCTCCGATACAAACAGCTAATCGTATCATTGCAGCGGCTGTCGAAGCAATTTCTGCTTCGGTTTTGGACGTAGCGACCGTGGCTGCGCTGAGAAAGCCAACGCAAAACCCTTGGATACTGCCATTTTGGAGGCTCTGGATGACCCACTGCTGGGGGTTGCTCGTATTTAGTTGCTTCAAGTATCCAAAATATTGAGTGATCTGAAGAAGAACGGTGACTGGGACGAGGAATGTATTGGCGTTGTGAGATGGCACAGGACCGCCTTCAACGACCCATCGCTGGAGGTCGGCGAAAACCTGGGTCCCTGGAATATGACTAAGGCTGGGGTCAAAGTTGACAAGGGTATTCCAGAAACCAGTCAAACTCTTAACAGAGTCAAGAACACAGGATAGTTGAGGGGTTCGAATGAGTTGAAGCCTCAACTGCTCAACGGTGTCCTGGCTAGGCAAGCCTGTCTGAGGCCCAAAGGCCAGTAGCGATGGGATAGCATTAGTTAGATCCATTTTCAGGAACTATGATGCTGAAATCGCGAATAGAGTCTCGGGTAAAAGATTCAGTTGTGTTTGAAACGTCTGTTGAATTCTTGACCAGAGTAATTCGATGAAGTAAAAAGGGGAAAGCTCAAGAGCAAGACTAACTAAGTCAACATTCAGAACGCAATAGGCAGTCTCGGGCACCGAGCCGTCTTACGCAATATTTACCGAGCGCCCTCTTGTCGAGCGTATTGTAAATTCGGAGGAAGATAAGAGAGCTCGACCAACATATCAGTCCAACGCGAAGCACTCGGAAAAAGACCGAGGACATTACTACGCCTCATTTTACGAACATTGGGGCCGTAAATTCTTGATGTTTAATATCCTCTAGTTATGCTATGAACGCCATCTACCGATCCATACCAGCAGTCTTGCCCAAAAACCCCGTTCTCAGCACACTCTTGTGCTTGGTCATATCCAAAAACGCCGAAAATGATTGAATCTTAACATCATACTCCTCAGTCACTGGTCTACACATGCTCATGACGCTATATAAGGTCTGTAGGTTCTGCCGCATCTCGCGGCTCGTCAGGCATACCTTGGATACCATATCCTGTAAGTTCTTCAGCATTTCGATGTGGACTTCTGCGGCCAGTGCCAGTGGCCGCAATATGAAGAATGACATCTCCTTGTAGATAGCAATTTTCGAGCCAGGCTTCTACATTTCAAACGTTAGCGGATGTTCTCATTGTCTATCTATCCTAAACATGTGATCGCATCTACTTGGCAAGAATGCGGGCATTACAAAAGAACAGGGAAAATACCTGGTTCTCGTCAGTAATTCCTACTTGTACAAGCAGATCGCAAAGTGTGTTTGCAATAGCGAGACACGAATCACGGTACTCGTTGGCAGCATGAGTCAGAAATGAGGCCTTCTGAACCGCGACGATGGCGGTTTTAAACCAATCCAAGCGCACGCCCAAGATGATGATAAGGGCGAGGACTTGAAGTTCGGTATTTGGCCCATGGGGAGACTCTGCTGTCGATAGAGCACTGAATGTGAACATAATCTCCCTGCCAATCTTCTCGTGAACAATACAGAAATTGTAATCGGATGTGCGGTCCAATACATATTGATGGGTCCTTTGACGATGGCGATCTCCTTGTACGAGAAGCTTCATGGCGAGGATGAAGAGGGAGCAGACGTTGGAACTCTGGCCGCTGTTCTTCAAGGAAGATTCGGAAGGGTAGGCAGCCTGATCGGTCTCAGAACCGTTCTGCAGATTGAAGGCAGGCAATGAGGTGTAGATCTAGATAAGGCCTATCAGCTCTGGGAGAGATAGGTTTTAGTAGTTGGACTCACGCCTTCGTCTTTCACCGGCAGACATGATGGGAAGTTAGCAGACGCATTGCAATGTAGAGCGAATGCAATCCAAAATGTCTGCCGTATCTTCTGAGAAATTGCAGCGGCATTGGGCTGTGATTGCAAAGTATTGTTGTTGTGTTTTTCGCTTACAGCCGAGGTTTGATCTAACCTGTCGAAACCAAGCACATGTATCAATTGCATCAGACCAGCCAGGGTCAAGAGCCCCTTCGGTCCACTGTAGTTAGTAAGTTCGTACCTAGCTATAAGAATCGAAGCTTGAACTGATTCGATGTTCAAGAAAGACGAGCCATCTAATAGACCTAAAGCCCTTTGCATATGGTACTGGGCGATGGTACAACACTCTTCTGCCATCATTGATTCTCCAGAAGCATGCAATCCAGACATTGCAACAGCATATTTTAGTGCTTTGCATTGATGTGAATCCACGAAGATGATGGATTGGAAGAACTCTTGTTGGTCAATGAGCATTATGTGTTTCTGCACAATATCAAAATATGGCTGGCACCTAAATGATATCGTTAAGTAAGATGTTAGCTTGTGCTGACAGGAGTACCTACTGTGGTTCAAAGTCAACAAGAGGAGTCGTTGGCCCGAACGGTTGATTCAGGCATGGATCTAATTGCTTCTCATGGTTCATTGGAATCGAAGGCCACATGTAGGGCACGTGGTCAGGACGACCAGCAATATCGACGTCTGAGACACCCTGCATATTGTCTCGGGGGTCGCCCATGTTCATGCTTACTTCTGGCTGGGCTTCATTATTCCCACCAGATCTAGCATCGGACCCAACTAGGATCGGCAACGGGTGGAAGTTGCTATAAATAAGCTGTCAGTAATTCATTCAGCGCAATATATTTTTAAGTTCATGTGAGCATACTCGTGATCAAAGTCCGAGAACTCAGAGAAGTCCATCTCTTCTCCTGGTTGCAATCCGACATCGTAGATGGTCTGGGAAGTACCCGATTTGACGAGTGATTGTGGAGTCCCCGTTTGCATGAACTCTTCAGGAGTGCTGATTTGTGGATGGGTACCAGTATCTTCTTGTGGTTTTGTCGGCTGCAACAGTCCATGTTCCTGCAATCTAGATTCTGCTTGTACTACAGTATGTCGGTGAGCGGGTGCTTTGTTATCAGTGGTATGGCGCAACGCTGAGGGAACTTCTCACATAGACGATTATGAAGAAGCTGCAGGGCCGACTTGAGTTCCTGGCCATCCGTATTCTCGGGATAGACGCAGTCGTGGCCCGACTTCTGACAGCGTTGGCATTGGGGTCTCTCCCGATCACAGCGTACTTTGCGATCCCGACATATGTTGCAGGTCAGCTGTTTCAGCTGAGAGTGTGTGAGTGAGCCTCGAGAGCTCCGCGATGCCATCGCAGAAGTCTTTCAGTCCAACTGCGGGAGGCTCGGGGGTGATCAATAACAAACACAGCCTGAAGCTCGGACACGTTGGGACAACGCGGAGTGGAGGTGGAAGTGGAGGCGGAGATGGAAGTGGAAGTGGAGGCGGAGATGGGGAAAAGGGGGGGGGGGGGTGGAAGTGGAGGGTGCAGCGTCGCAAGCAGTTAAGGGAAGAGGTTGTTCGGTATTTCGACGACTAACTATGTTCGTAGACTAATGTTGTGCAGTCCTGTCCTGTACTGTCTGTACTGTAGGATAGATTCAAGTAACGGAATCGTTGGAAGTTAGGAGTCAGCTGTTGGCTTCTCAGTGGGGTTTCTCTTTAGCGTAATTTCTTTTATCTGCTCGCAAAGGATTCATCATCACTCATTGCCAAGGCTTCGGCCACCGTACTAGTAGGGAGAAGCCACATTTCTGGGATTTACCCGTACCTTAACGAACTCGACCAAAACGAGCCTGACATAATCTTACAAATCTTACCTACTTACGTATCGTTTGGCCTAGGAGTGGTGCGGATACGGTGCGGATTGGATGCGCTACTGGTAAGCTTGTAAACGATGACACTAATCCACGTGCACGTTAGAGTGCCATCGATCGGGGCATGCAGGTCATTGGGATAGGCGAGCCGTCCCGTAACCGTTGACAGTCTCGAACCTGTTATTAGCGCTATCAGCAGAACAAGCTTTACAGTCGTGATATGCGCCACCCTCACCCCTCCCGTAATCGTTGCCTGCCTCGAGCCTGCTATCAGCGCTATCAGCAGGCATATTTAACTTGCTTATGTATTTAAATTACTTATGAATTACGTTGCGAACAGAAGCCTTGCTCTATGGATTCCTGCTCCATCTTGGTGAACCCATGATATGCAGCCTAGGGGAGTGCTGAATGGTTGCTTGTCTGTAACGTAAGTCATGGCGTAAACGCTACAATGGCGTAAGCGGCAGGAAGTACCCGCACCGCTAAATTTGTATGTGAAAGTACTTACAACTCATCTGAGAACAAAACTTCACATTCCACCACAAACGCAACTCGGAAGTCTTTACTATTTGATATTTAGATTATATACATAGTCATTGATACTGTGTAGCAAAATTAGTATAATTAGTGGGTGTTGTGGTGGTTCTGTTATTCGCCGTAAATTACCCATACAAATATTGACAACGTATTTCACATGCGAGTGGCCCACCTGAGGGAGTGGCCTACCGTATTTTACACCTAATATCATGGATTTTGTAACTAAATATCTCAACAACTGTTTAATAATAAATTATAAAAATAAATACTTAGCCTCTTATAGGCGTTTAAAGAGCTCTGTTTTAATTTTAAAAGCAATTAGTCTTGTAGTTATTGAGATACTAAGATTTAGGTTAAAAGTAGGGGCTAAAACTTAATATCTCAATAACTACAAGACTAATTGCTTTTAAAATTAAAACAGAGCTCTTTAAACGCCTATAAGAGGCTAAGTATTTATTTTTATAATTTATTATTAAACAGTTGTTGAGATATTTAGTTACAAAATCCATGATATTAGGTGTAAAATACGGTAGGCCACTCCCTCAGGTGGGCCACTCGCATGTGAAATACGTTATGATAAACTTTTAAACTAATATTAAAACCGCAATATAAAGCCGGTCATACTGGCGATTAAGTCAGAGTCTATACATTAAACCTATATATCGAACGGTTAAATCTCACGAGTTTTATTGAGAGATTTGTTATATGGGAAGTTTGGTTTTATGAAGTAACTACACATACGTTTTTGGCTGTGGAGGTACTTCCTGCCGCTTACGCCATTGTAGCGTTTGCGCCATGACTTACGTTATGTAATATTGGTATAAGTACGCGCGTCAAGCAAACAGTAGAGCCGACAATTCGTACAAACAAACTCATTGATGCCACTTCCGCATCTCAAATTGCCTGCTATAGACAGGGCAACTCATTTCCGCCGTGGCGAGCACCGGCCGGGAATGGTTGGGGTTGGGATGGATGGGTCCCATGTCGTCGTCGCATCATCCACACCCATCAACAAACCAACCCCTGGCTCGCAGCATGGGCGACGATATCGACAACACCTCCAACCACCTCACTCATCCTCTGACACCGAGGCAGCGCCGTCGCATGCGGAGACGTTGTTGGAACTGTTTCTTAAGGACTCCTGCGCCGAGATACGAGTGCAGCCGACGGTGGCCGACCTAGGCTGATGGGAACCAACAACAGCATCTGCCGCATTCAGATGGCGCAGCACCTCCGTGCAGCACCACACCCCTTGCCTACCTTGCCTAAAGACGTTGCGCTGCACTGCTGCCCGCCCATCAACGCAGGGCGGGCGCTGATTCGCGTCTCGGGGCTCTTCCGTTCTGTCCGGTCCGGGAATATGCAGCCGTATATTGCTCGTTGTTGGATCCAAGAACCACATGGCAAAATATCCAACCACCTCACTCATCCTCTGACACCGAGGCAGCGCCGTCGCATGCGGAGACGTTGTTGGAACTGTTTCTTAAGGATTCCTGCGCCGAGATACGACTGCAGCCGACGGCGGCCGACCTCCGTGCAGTACACCCCTTAGACGTTGCGCTGCAATGCTGCCCACCTAGCGACGCAGGGTGGGCGCCGATTCGCATCTCGGGGCTCTTCCGTTCTATCAGGTCCGGGAATATGCAGCCGTATATTGCTCGTTATTAGATCTAAGAACCACACGGTAAAATATCCTCACGTGGGCGGGGAGAGATTGAAGCTGGTTTGGGCTCAGTGTAAGGCGGCCCATCACGTGAGGCCGCCCTGAACTCAGGGGCTGCCCGGCAGTGGAGCCACTAGGGCTCGGTAAACCAGGGTATGAAGGAACGTAGGATATAAGGAGCTGGAAGCCTCAGAAGGAGGCCTCCAGCCGATAGTCGCTGTACATACGTAGACCTACTGTCTTTTAATACGATATCCCTTCCTGCCTTCTGATCTGGTTCCCTGGACTCCCGTGAGACCCTGGGGACGACGCTTTACACTCAGCCCACGGAGCCCGGTATTCCGTGCTGACAAGCTGAGCGCTTGGCACGGATTCAGGGGCTCAAGAGTAGACCTATATACTGTACATGGGTCCCGTAGATAGTATAGCTTAATTAATCGACCCTATTGTTATATTCTGTACAACCCTCACTTCGTTTTGCCTGTTCGTAAAGTGACAATTCTAGCGGACCTGGGATACAGTACTAGTATGTACGTGAATCCCCGACAACAGAATGGTGTTGAGACCCGGTCCATGCACTAAGAGCGGTGGTGCTGGCGATGTCTAGGACACGTAGTGTATCACCAGCTTCGCCAGCGCTTCGGCTCGGTTTCGGGCTCTCAACTAAGGCCCGAGCTAAGCTTACGGCCGGCCTATAAATAGTACGTAGGCTCATTAGATAGTTGAATAGTAGAATTGATTCATATGCTCTATATACTGCGCTATATACTGTGCCGTTGATTACCCCTATCCGCCACCAGAATCTTAACGTAGGTCGTGGCGTAAGTCGTCTAATGGCG
>KV454986.1:0-31838 GCA_001662575.1 Pseudogymnoascus sp. 23342-1-I1 | reverse complement strand
CACGTGATAGGCCGCCTTACACCCAATTAGGCGCATCTGTCGTCGTGCTCAGAGTACTCTAGGATAGCAAGGAGAGTTGTAGAGGAGCGCAAGTCAGAACAAAGGAATTACCTACCAGACACGCATTTGCTGTATGTCCTCCTTCCTCGCTCCAAGGTAAGGTACAGAACATGGTAAAGTACAAGGTACAGTAAAATAAGATAGCATACTCGGCTGGATATACGGCCCTATACGGCCCGCAAATATCACATCTTGCCAAACACTCACTACCTGTTGAACTAGCAAAATTGAAACGCTCCACTTCTGCTATAGCTGCCATTGCTATTCATGGTCGGGCCGGCCTATTAGCAGAGGAACGTGTTCGTGGTTGGGCACGTTGAACCCCAGCCGCCTTGTAGATGCAGTTCCACGACTAAATATAAATAATATATAAATGAAACTTAGCAAGGCTCTTTCACATACGACCATAGACTCAAGAGAATTGGGCATCCCGTCCGCTCTGCCATACACAAGCTTGAGATCGGTGGATTAGTAGTTGGGTGGGTGACCACCAGCGAATACCCACTGTTGTATGTTTTTTGTAATTTTTTGCTGTTTTAAAATATCAAGTTTTGGTCCTGTAAGGAGATATACCAGATGAAAAACGAAAATAACATTTCTCGGGAGCGTTTTTGAGTAAACAAGGTTCCACCGTTCAACATATCGGAGAATTTCTTGCCACGTCCAACGGTCACGGTCCGGATCGGTAAGTTATATCTCTGAGATACCGTATCACCACTCGCCGTTCTCAGTAGTGCTCTGATGTACAAATCTGGGGAGATGGATATTGATCTGGCTTTCATTTATTGGGAGGAATAGTTACGTAATATGGGTAACCGCCTTTTAATTCAATATAATCCAAGTTAAGCCGGATTTACTCAATTGCCTCGGCTGCTTCGGGCGCTCTACGCAGATGAGGGGGGAGAGCCAGATCATTAAAGAGGGAGCCCCCCTGGAGCCATCTCTTCAGCAAACGGACTGTCTCATATTTGCCTAATAATTACTATCCCAAGTAACCAAACCAAACCTCCCATCCCATCAACATGAAGGTTTCTATCGCCCTCACAACTATACTGGCTGGGCTAGCAACTGCGACCCCCCTGGTGATGATAACCATGACAGATGATGTAACTGTGAAGGAAAACACGCATGCCGCTTGCATCGAGCCAGGACACCAATGCGACCCTAGACGTGATCGCTGCTGTGGTGGGCGTACCTGCAGGATTGTATGTTTCTTCACCGCGAAACCAATATGCCTTCTAATTAACACCCCTTTTTTTCTTGCATTCAGGCATTTATTGGGTTTGTTTGTATCTAAAGGAAATATGGGGTTGATGGGATCCCTTGAGTCGTTGTATGGAGTTCTCTTGTTGAAAGAGTTTAAGCTCGGCCGACGAAAGGGGGTTATGGAGAGAGTTAGCGAAACCCATTAGGATAAGATGTAGTCAGCAGGTAAAAATAAACCCAATACTTTACTTCCTTTTAGTGCTTTACCATGGCGGCTTGAGAGGTAGCAATCTCGATCTCAAGGGAATTCTTAAACCGCGTGTGATGGTATATTTATACCCATTCGTAGCTGAAGTAAAACAACGCCCGCCGTTTCGCTATTACCTATATTTATCCATAAAATGGGAATACTAGCGCTGTGGTTTATATTGGGCTTCATTCGTCAGAGGAGAGGGTTCGGATTGAGTTATGTAACACAGGTAATTGTCTTAGACTCCGCATCACCCGAGTTTAGGTTTACTTAATGCATCTTAGCTTTTTAAGACACTCTGTACATTATCGGGTTCTCTTTGTCAGCTGGTAATGGCGCCGTTGTTAATAAAAAGAGCATATATAGAGCCTGAACCCCTCTGCGAATTTTAGAAAGAGATATCACTATCATCTCTCAATATTTTATCTAGTTACTCACTACGATCCTACCAAGTTACTCAACTAAAATCCTCACAAACATGAAGGTTTCAATCGCCCTCGCAACCCTGTTGGTTGGGCTAGCAACAGCAGCCCCATTCGTGGACATAATCGTGATAGAAGGGACAGTAGATACGCAAGATTGTGTGCCATCAGGCGGCCGTTGCGGGCCTGGATATGGTGGCACCTGTTGCCCGGGGCTTCGGTGCGGACCTGTACGTTTTTTCTCTATGTAGCCAATATGGCTTCTAATAGCCAATTGATATAATCTAATTGACATTCCTTCTTCTCGACTCCAGTTAGGACCTCCTTTCATGTTTGGTTGTTACTAAGGGGTATAGGGCGCTGATGGAGGGTCCTTGAGTCGTTGTATGGAGTTCTCTTTGTAGAGTTTAAGCTCGGCCGACGAAAGGGCGGAATTTGGTCTCTAATTACTATGGAGTTTGCTTTATGTAAAGGCTAATATCCATTGAATAAATACTAAATACTCGTTAAATCCATTAGTATCATTTCTAAGTCTGATATATCCATTACTATCCCCTTCATCCCATCTATTTTACCGTGTCCAACACCACACCCCCATCAGCTACCTTCGGCTTCTTCCACAACCTCCCCATACACCCAAAATACGTCGGGCTGGTTGGCAAAAACATTGCACCCGCCTGCGCAATAAACAGCCACACTGACACCCAATCCGTGTCCGACTCGATCTTATTTCTCGCCACGATCAGCTCCGTCCACAGGATCAGCGGCCAGCCCACAATCAGCGCCGCCGCTGCCCCAACGGGGATCAATGGGTATTTTCCCATGTACCAAGGAATTTTGTCCATCTCCTCCTTCGTATACTTTGACATCTTGATCGGCAGGTAGATAGCCAGCCCAAGACAGTTCAGCGCAAAGAGCGAGTCCGAAATCTGCCACACGAGGATGAACTTGTGCCACCCCGGGCTCAGCGTCCGCCACCCAAAGAAGAAGAACTGATACACCCCATACCCCTCCGTCTGGTTCGTCGCCCAACTCATCCACGCCGCCACCGTATTCAAGATAATCACTCCCCCCGTGCCAAGTCCTAGAAGTATGCCCGTGAATATATTCCCAGACGTCACGCCGCCGAGGTAGGTGAACACGAAGAGCATATTGAAGTGCACGGGCAGCAGGGACAGGGCGTGTAGTTCGTGGCCGCGGATCGCGTTCAGCCAGACAATCTGGGTGTACCAGTTGTAGGCGAGGAAGCCGAAGTTGCTGGGACAGTTGTTGCCGAGGCCGGAGAAGAATTGGGCGGGGGCCAGCATGAAGCTGGTGTAGAGGAGCCAGCGGTTGAGGAGGCTGAAGCCGTTGACGATGACGACGGTTGACATTGTCGCGGATGGTGAGGTGATTGGAGCGGGGATAAAGATAGTATGTGCAAAGTAGCTCAACAATGACTCCGGTCTTTTATCTGTCGAACAGATACGGCGAAAAAAAGGTCGTACAATAATGCCCCAGGGTGCGGAGCTGCGGAACCAAGTTGGTTCTCAGCTTGATATAAAAGCGACAGCGAAGCCGTAAGAACTTCAAACTCTATATTCCAGAGCTGTATATACACATATTGGCACCAAAAAACCAGTTGCAAGAGCAACTTTTTCTCCGTTCGGGGGCGGAGTTGACGCTATATACTCGAGCTGAAGAGGCGGTGCACGCAAGGCTGGCGCAGATTAAGCGACAACGAATTACTAGACCATGCAGCCACGGGAAAAAAAACAATAGTGCATCACGACCCGTTTTTTGCGGCTGAAGAAGGCATCAGCCTCAAATGGCGTCAGCGATTATAGGCCAGGCTATGGGCGGCTGGGGTACTGTGGAATAGTTCCCAAAAATTCGATACTACATGGGAGATAATATCGATGTGGGCGCAAGGCTGGGGAAGGCCTTGCTGCGGACGTCGAATTTGGCCATTAGGAAACAAGGTTCGGGCCAGGGCTGTCAGTCACTAGCCTCGACTGAAGTAGCCTATCACAAGCTTGCAATTATTAACATATGCAGGGGTCTAGCAATGGGAGGTGGATGCCGGATTGCGGCGACTGGTATGCTGTTATTATGGAAGCGGACAGATTCTAGAGATGGCGCGAGTGATACCGGGTTATAGGAGGGAGGAGGAGGAGAATAAGAGAGAAGTAAGGGTCGTGTGGGGTATTAGCAGAGAAGTTCTGCGTCCACAGTTCGTGTTTCCCGCGCTACCCCACAAAACCCTAATTAAGGTCCCGGCCGCTACGTTCTCTAGCACGTCCTGGAGTTCCGTGGTAAGGATACTACTAGTTTATATAGTTAGGACGCATGGGCTTGTGTATTTACTGTTCTCGGGGTACTGGATATCCCGGGATACAGCATTCAGGGTAAACCTGAGATAACACGTGGCCGTTTCACCCCGAGTAACTGGATGGTAAGACGGAGTAAAAACATGCATTTTGTTTTAGAACCCAGATATAGAACTAAACACCACAGTTCTCTTTCTTCCAGCCCATAAACTCGACGCAACATACCATCCCCTCCCTCCCCTCCCTCCCACTAAACACAAACCCCCCCACAATCCGCCCCCCCATTCTGTGGATCACACCCATCCCCCGTGACATCATAACAAAACAACCCCTGCGGACAGCTCTTCCCCACAAACCCCGCACACTGTATCTCCCTCCCCGGCAAACAAATCCCCGACTTATCACACGCCATCCCACAGCTCTCCGGAGTCCTAGGGTCATCGCGACACACCTCCCCCCCACCGCACGCAGGCGGGTTGGGACGGTGCCCGCCGCATGACTGGTAGGTGTTTGTGAACTGGCAGGTGCCCGGGCAGGTGTTGGTGTTTGTGCAGGAGGGGGTGTTGGGGATACAGGTCATGTCTGCGGAGCAGGGGGCGATTTTGAGGCCGCAGGGGCGGTTGAGGTCGGAGGCGTGGGTGAGGGTGAGGGTTAGGGATGTGAGGGCGAGGAGGCGGGGGAGGAACATTTTTGCGGGTTGGGTTGGGTTTGGTGGTGTGGTGGTGTGGTGGTGGGTTTTTGAGGGTTGAGGGTTGAGGGTTTGGTTTTGGTGAGATGTCTGGGGGGGATGTGAGACAAGTGAGACAGCCGAGATCTTTTGTCGAGGCGGAATTTGTGAGACGGAATTTGCGAGGTCCCAAGGGCCTCTTTTATAGTTTCCAGAGGACATAAGGATACGAGGTTCGGAGCAACTAATCCCCTCCACCATGACTGTATCCATACCGGCTATGCGAATCTTACGCACACCATGGTTAATCTCGTGTTGTTTCTCGCGCCAAGCTGTTCTGCTGTTCTACTGTCTCCCCTTGGCGCGCCCAAAACTACTATATCCTAGGTTCAGACGATCCAATGGATGTGGGCGGAACGGGTGTGTTTAAACATGAGATCAGCGGAGCTGACTCTAATTTACCTCTGCGGAGGTAATATCGAGGGTAGCATACCCCGCAATAAGCAGGGACTCATCACCGGGGTTGGGCTGACGGCTGAGTTTATTTCTTGGCGGGGTACGGGGAGGGGACGGGGAGGAGGTTCGTAAGCATGCCTTTCTTGAGAGTTTCCTTATTTTGTCGTAGATTACCTGTCCGCATCCGAGGAACGGTCATAATAGCGATACGGGGAAAAGTGGGAGAGATTGCCCGTGCTACAGTACCATATAGGGACAGCTCGGGCGGGTCAATTCGCAAGCGTGTGGTTTTGCTGGACGCCGCTGATGTTTTTACGAGGGAGATGGGTGAGATCTTTCCTTCCCTCTTCCGCTCGGGCGGCGACCACGGGTGGGCGCTGTATCAGGCCCGATCTGGATATGAAGTGTAACTGTAATCCAGTATCTGACTGTAATATTGAGAAAGCTGAAAGTCTGACTTGGGATGACTTGCACACTTGAGATGGCATGAGATGGCTGGTGGGGTTCTCAGTTGGTGTAGGGATTGGACGCTGTTTGATGCTTGGCTCGTAGTTGGATACTGGGCGTAAGCTCCGTTGTCGCATTGATTCAGCGCTTTGAGATGCACATGGCTCAATCCGTCTTGGATGTGAGCGTAGGTTTGTGTAACATGATGAGAAAAACGGGCTCTTTGTAAGGAGCGGGATCAGAGACTGGGTTTCATGAGAAACACGAGGGCATCACGTAAATACGCAGTCAATAGTTGCAGCCTATTTTTGATTTCGCACCTTTGCCTTTTATCCTAACTCTGGTCGCTCATTTTCTTCTCTTGTGAATTAAATCCACGTCTTGGGAATTCAGGGCGATTTGTCGCAGAATTTGAGGCCCGGAGGAGCGGCTGTTATTGATTGTGAAAATTTGCAGGTATTTTTCTAGATTGCTCTCATTTTATTCCCTTCTTTTCCACTGCCCATCTCTCACTCTCCATCGACTCTCAGAATTCTTTTCGCCGCAATAGCGCAGCCTATCACCAACTCATCAACGCTCTCCTATCTTCATAGCACACGCCATACCATACCCTCTATACCGTTTACGAATCTAGTGACGAGACCAGTCTAAACCCAGATACCCACCTTCACCTCAACCTCACAATCCCCCATCGGAACTCTCACACCGACGACATGTCGTCGATTTATACTCTTACATCTAGACCTCACTTTATTGGCATCGCGCCGCCGTGTGCCAGGCGCGCGCTAGTGCCGATCACGGAAGAGGGGATGGCAATATCCACTTATTGCTCGAATAGGAAGGTGGGTGAGGTGTCTGTTTGCTATGTTGGGGATGGTTGTATGGGTTTGATGGTAGATGGGGGAGGGAGTGTGAGAGGGGTGGGGGAGGTGGGAGAAAGGTGATGATGGAATGATGGGAGGGAGGTGGGATGGCGGGAGGAGGGCTGTTGGTTATTGTTTTTTGACACTTCGCGCCCTCCTCCCCTCTTGCGGGCAGGCAGCACTCGAGCTGGGATGTTGGAGATGTAGAGAAAGGCAGAGTTGGATGCTAGTCGCTCGTAATGTGGTGGTGGTGATGCAGGTTAGAAGGCTACGGCCTCTTCGGCACCAGATGTTGGATATCGGCATGTTGGTGTTTGGAGATGGCCTATGAGCGACCACGGCGGGACGTACTCGCTCACCTGCTTCACTCTGTTATAATTTGCAAAGCGCGTAGACGACTGCATTGCATGAAACATGATGCAGACAACAGCGCATATTGAGTGCGACCCGATTAAATTATAACGTAGGACGAAGACGACGACGTTGCCAGTAAGATAGAGAGAGTATATATAGTTCTAGTACATTATAGAAGGCAATACTCCAGTATACGCGCGCCAAGCCTCTCTACCTGCTAGCCGCCAGACACAACCAAACCCCTTGCGTAATGGCGTAGATCGCCGAAAGTCGTACTTACTCCAGAATGTATATTTAGATTTTTTACGATTCCATCGATTCCGTCACGTTGATAGAGGAAGTCGAGTACCGCTGACGAAACCTTATCGCTGGGCGCACCGAGTACTGTTTGTATTTGTATGGGATGTACCTACATTACAAATTCTGGTGGGCAACTCTGGTACTCTACTAACCTTGGTACTTGGTACTCTAGTTGGCGGGCGGGAGTTGGCAGGCGGCAGAGGGGAAAGGACGGAATCTACTTTAGTACTGGGGATAGTTTGTAGTACTTTGTAGTACGGAGTAGTAGTCGCAGTAGAGATATACTAAATTCCTAACTGATACTATCTCCATGACACTTATTCACAACTGTTGGATCGTGAATACCCTCATACACGCCACCAACACCGCTACAATCACGTGAATCCTGCCTACACCACCATCACCACCATCACCACCAACATACGCAACTCTTGTGGCTGGTAGTCAAGCGGGTACTTAAGTTGCGGTGTGTACTCCATACATCCTGCAGTACTTCGCCCACTAACCCTTGACTTTGTACGCTCTTCGTTGGTCCATCACTACTAGTACTGAAAGCCTGGCCCAGTTGTTCGTCGCCCAGCCTTTTCCTCCACCCCCGCAACCGCCGCTTGATTCGCTCCCGTCGACCCTGACAGGGCCACTAGGGCACCCACGCCAGTGACGACCACTCTAGCACTAACAACTGGATGCCCGATCTGAAGCTAAGCCAAGTCACACCTACAATCTACAACCACCACGAATCCCCAACTCAACCTCATCCTTCCTCCTTCGTCAACACACACAACAGCACCACCACAACTGCTACAGCAAACGCACAATCACGAAACAAACCAGCTTCAGCTACAGCTACAGCTTCACCCACCGCTCCACCACCACCTCGCCATCTCCATCACCGCCCAACCAAGCACCCCCATGCGCACCACAACTGCCGCAACCCGCTCCGCCTAAGCGCCTACCCGTCCCTCCTCCACGCCAGCTCCCCCGCCGATGCCACACCCACCACCGACATAATGCCATCATCCCTCGCCGCCGACGCAGCCGCCGAGCCCAGCGAGCGCCCCTCCGAGCGCCGCACCCGCGAAAAACGCGATCGCGACCCCAACAAGCCCAAGAAACCGCGCTCCTCCAAGCCGCGACCTATCGATCCGGAGACGGGACTGCCGGTGCGTCGACGCAAGCGCGAGAAGGAGAAGGAGAAGGAGGGAGAGATGGATGCCGAGTCGGAGCCTGGCGCGTCGATGGCGGATCTGGTGCCTGAGCTGTCGAGGACGGCGTCGGTGCTGGGGGCGAGCAGGGAGAGTTTGCCGTATCCGAGTTTGAGTAAGGCGCATAGTAAGGATGCGGTGTATAGTCGGGTGGATTTAAATAATCCGGATGTGTATACGCCGGAGCCGACGGATATTGAGGCGCACAAGGCGAGAGGGTCGCAGGAGAGTTTGAAGGTGAAGAGCCCGAGAGGGTCCCAGGAGAGTCTGAAGGTGAAAAGCGCGAGAGGATCGCAGGAGAGTCTGAAGAGGGAAGGGCCGTTGACACCGCCGGATACAGAGCTGTCGGCACAGAGGAAGAGCAGCACATCAACGCCGGCAAGGGCAGCGAAGATCAGAGAGGAAGAGGCGAGAGGATCGAGGTCGAGTTCGAGGGGATCGGAGAGGTCGTGGTTTGGACGCCCAAAGGTTGTCAAAGATGACCGGTCGAGGGTATCTACGAAATCAAAGGAGTCGAGAGGCACGGCGAGGAAGTCGCCAAGGCCTAAGGTTGATGTCGTGGAGGTTGTAGAGGATGAATATCTCAGCGATGAGGGGCAGTCGAGGTCAGGATTCGATTCAAACGCCACATCTATTGCTCCAAAGCGCACGCAACCCCAGCAAGTCGCAGCAGGATCAGGAGGACGACCACCAGGACTAGATACCGACTCAGGACAGAGCAACCGCGAGTCCGCATCCCCACGCACGCCCACAGCAACACCCAAATTCGACGCCCACGATCCCAAGAACTTCGCGCGCGACTTCAGACCCACACCCTCACCATTTGTGAATTTCGACGCGCCAGGGGGCCAACAACAATCCAGCTTCGATTCCCCGCTCCCTCCACCACCTCCCCCACCACCCGTCGTCCCCATCAACATCCCCCGCGTCGACTACCTCATGCAAAACGGTGGCCTCTCCCGCCCCGTCCCCAAAGTCCTCCTCGCCGTAACCCCCTCCTACAACGCCACCCAATACCCCGGCCGCGCCTCCGTCCCCCCCGCTCACGACATCGAAAAGGTCTTCGGCCCCTTCTACAGCCTCCTCGACCAGTACGAGACGGTTCTCGACAAAAACGGCTCCGTCGCCGTCGCGACTGGCTACCGCTCCATCGCGCGCAAGCTGCTCGATCGCCTCGAAAACGTCTTCGCGCGCGAACTTTCCGCTGAGGGGTGCACGTGCGTAATGTGCACCTCCGACCCCGACGCACGCCTCTACCACGCCCGCGCCCTCGGCTGGGGCGACGTGCTCGAATGGGTGAGTGGACGGCGTAGTCTTCCCCCCTACCCCGCCTTCGATTTCGGCGCCACGACAACGGGGCTCGGTCTCCCCTCCGCCCTAACAGACGACGGCCGCCCCTCCTCCCCCCAGAAAATCGACCCCGACATCGCCGACGAGTTCCGCGAGCACTACCTCCGACAGAGCAAGAAAACCAAAGCCGTAGTGGATAAATGGCTCTCCGCCACTCCCGGCACCGCCGCCCCCCCACCCCCAGACATCGACGACGACACCCTCTCCTTCACCATCCTCACGCACCTCCCCCAGCCCTCACGCCCCATCTTCTCCGCCCTCCTCTCCGGCTCCCCCACGCCCACGCCCACCAGCGCGCGCGCCCCCACGCCCGCGCCAAAAATCCGCTCCGAGTTCATCGCCAAGACTACCCTCGCGATCCAGCGGCTCTACCGCCTCCCCTCCGCGCCGCGCGACCCAGAGGCAGCAATCTACCTGCTCCATAACCCGTCGCTGCACCACCTGCTCGCCACGCTGTCGCTCATCAACACTGCAGAGTGGGAGATTCTCATCTCGGGCCGCTTTGACGGCTTCTTATGGTCCGGCGCGGATCTCGACGCCGCGAGTTCTTCTCCCTTGGGGGATCCTAATTTCCCCTCCCCACCGTCACGCGGGCCTACACCCTCCGCCGCTGGGGCCCCGCCATCACGCGGTCCCACGCCAGCGGGTCGCTACCCCTTCTCCCCCCCCCCCCTCCGCAACGCCTTCGACACCTCCCCTCCCCCCTCGCGCGGCCCGACACCCTCCGCCTTCCCTCCCCCAAGCATCCCCGGGACCCCCTTCCAAGGCGGTCGCCACCCCGTCTCCAGCGACGAAGACGCCGAGATCGCGGTGCTCGCCGAGATAGAGCGGGACATCTACGCTGGCATGGAAGCCCTCGAAGACGCTTTCGAAGCCCTCCACCGCAAGGCTGAAGTAGTAAGACAAGCGCTAAGGCAGCGGGGGGCGGGGCTGGCGATGGCGGCGCTCTCGAGGAGGGGGGGGGTGGGGGTTGGGATTGGGGTCCGCGCTGCGACGCCGGGGGGAGAGAGTGTCGCGGGTGGTTGGGCTGGTGGGGGGTGGGGGGAGGAGAGCGAGAGCGGGAGCGAGTGGGCGGAGGAGGAGATTGCGCCGGATGATAGCGCGAGTAATATCTCGAGTGCGAGGCATAGGAGGCCGAAGAGGAGGAATGAGAGGAGGACGCCGGCGCTGGTGGAGGAGGAGGAGGAGGAGTGAATGAATGGATATACTCTCGACTCAATACCAGACGATGGATTATTTGCTTTGCTTTTGCTTTTTAACGACTGCTTTTTGCTCGGTTCTACGAACTTACTTTGCACGACGCGGTGTCAGGGAGTTTGTTACTTCCTTTCCCTGCTTTTACGGGGTTTTTTACGCCAATTTGCTTTTGCTTTTACCCACAGCCATCTGAAGGGCTATCTTGCTGGTTTTATCTGAGAGATGATTATGTCAATCTGGACGGGAGAGGGTGCAGCATTATTATGGGGATTACAGTACGTACGATGTGAAGTCGGGGAGGGGGATTACAGTATTACGAGGACCAGGATGGATACAGAGGGGACGGACGAGTGTTATGGATGATGGATGATGAGTGGTGTGATAGAGGGATGAAGGGGATGGATGGGATGGATGGATGGATGAGGTGTGATTGTACTCTAGGATACGAGGATCAGACCGGATAGATACGCAATGCATACCTGCCTTTGCACTTTACTTATTTCCTTCTCTCTTGGGTGATCCCGTGACCTGTGATGTCTGTCTCTTCGTTTGTGCCTTACTTTTGTGGAAGTGCATAAGGAAACGCCAACCACTACCGCAATGGCTGCCACAATAACGGAAATCCCACACACGGAACCAACACAATAAATTCTGTGTACCTGAGTAAATAAGCAAACACGCAATCAGGCAAGCAAACCCTAGCCCTGACACACACACACACAATTCCATCCACACACAACCACAAATTCACTGAATTCACCAGGAAGTACCAAAATACACAAAATTCACAAACTTCACACCCCAAAACCTCCATATCACGTGAAACTCCGGTTACCCCTATTCAGCACGTGACACCCCCCCTTCTCCCTGATAATTCCTATAGTATAGGGATTCACACACAGAGAAATGTGTGCATTTCTCTGGTCGCGAACATTTACTTGGGGAAAACATTTATTTTGGGGGCGGGTCACAGTATTGAAGGGTCACAAAGCAGGAGGAGAGAGATACCAATTTAAAAGTTTTTTGAATTGCTGAACTGTACTATACTGTGCTTGCTGAACTTGCTTGAACTTTCTTGAACTTCCTGAACTTTGCTGAACTGTGCTGAACTGTATGCGCAATACAAAACCACCCATGATAACGCCTGGTATGCCCTCCGTATACACCATTCCCCACCGTATAATCATCCCAAGGCTTGTATCAAAAAAGAAAACAAAATAGAGACCCAAAGAGAGGGCTAAAGAATCAAAAGCTCAAATCGTATCGTATCGTATCATATCGTATTGAAGGGGTGTTGATTGTGCCTGGCGTGTCTTGTATGACGGTTCCGGCGGGAGTATTAGACCAGGACTTGTATCGAAGATGAAGATGAAGAGTCTCAAAGGAGAGGATTGAAAGAATCAAAAGAAAGAAAGAAGCCGAATAAAAGTGCATCCGTATCGTCGAGTGGCACTTATCGTAAATCATTCCCGCTGGAAAAATCAAGGTGTATCTGCGCCGGTGCTCCTGTATGCCGCTTTTGTCGTATCATGCGTGTGCGCCGGATGCCGTGACTCAGACCAGATCTCTCAAAAAAACAAGAGGTGAAAGAAGAGAAAAAATCAGATCGAAAGAAGTGTTTGGTTCGTGGATGCTCCTGTATGCCGCTTTTGTCGTATCATGCGTGCGCCGGATGCCGTGCCTCAAACCAGATCGTAAAAAAGGTGAAAGAAAAAAAGTCAGATCGAAAGAATTGTTTTGTCCACGAATGCTCCTGTATGTCGCCGCTCATCTGTGTATTATGGCCAGGATGCTTGAAAGAGAGAAATGAAAGCCAGAGAAATCGGAGAGAAAAGAAAGTTCTGAATGTATAGTGAGTGCGTCTGTATTGTCGAGTGGCACTTTTGTAATAAGCTCCCTAAGGAGTAGAATAAGCCCCCGAAGGAATGGAATAGAATGGTGGATTCGTGCAGATGCTCTGGATGCTGCTTTGACGTATCATGCGCTTGAGCTGAAGCATAAATGAAAGCTGATGGAAAGGAACCGTGCAATATCGTAGCATCGTTGAAAAATCGTATGCTCGTGAATCGTAATCATAAAGCCCATGCATCTGAATAAAGCCAGAATCTCCATCGCGTCGTGAATGCATCATGCAGCTCCAGAAGAATCTCATGCCTCTATCCACAAGTTAGCTCAATCCAATCACCAAACAATCACACAAAACTCACCTCAATTCAAGTTCCCAGCAGTCCAGGCGCGCCTGTTCCTCGCAGCACGCCCACCACCACCACAGCAGCCCTTGCTGCACCAGCAGAACCAGCAGCCCCAGCTGAAGCATCCCGGCTCAGCAGCAACCTCATGCTCATGATCAAAGTACACGAAGCTCTCCCTATTCCCCCCCCCACCCCACTGCTCCGGCATCCTCCAGCGGTGCTCACGCGACCACTCCGCAAAAGTCTGGTCCGCCTGCTCAGGCTCCCCATTCGCAATCGCCACCGCGTTGGCCCCAGAAATGGGCTCTCCATTCTCGTCCGCGATCGGACGGCCCTCGAGCATGGCGAGCGCCAGCCCGCGGTGGAAGGCCCGGGAGGCCTCGTCGCGCTCTTCCTCGGCTGCGGCCGGGTCGGAGGCCGACGCGACGGCGGCATCGGAGAGGGCGGAGGCAGCGGCGTCCGACGCATCGGCTGCGTCGCGGTTGGACGCGAATCGGTTCAGCGCGTGCAGCGCTGCGGTCTCGCGGGCGAGGGTGGAGACGGCGCCGGAGGCCGTGCGGACGGGGGTGGAGGGGCGCAAGGGGGCCGAGGTCGAAGCCTGGGGGAGGGGGAGGGGCGCAGGCATGCTGGGGGCCGGGGGGGGTGGTGAGGGCGACGGCGTTGGTGGGGTGGGGGGGAGGCGGATGGGCGCCGGCGGAGGGGGTCGGTGGCCCTGTGGGCGCCGAGGTTGGACGTCCCACGACGCCGGTGGGACCCAGGGGGCCCCAGATGGGGGAGGAGGGCCGGGAGGAGGGCCGGCAGGACCCACGATGGGGATGTGGCGGGGGGGGCGTGCCATCTGGAGGGGGCGCCGAGGTTGGACGTCCCAGTTCTCTGGGGGAACCCAGGAAGATGGTGGGGGTGGAGGAGGGGCGACAGCGACCGGGGCGGGGCGAGGACGGGCGGGCGCAGGAACGGGCTTGCGGCGGATTTTGAAATCCGCGGCGCTCGGAGGGAAGATCGGGTTGTAATTCGCGACGTCTGAGTAGGGTGTTAGCAGGTGGAAACTGGAGGAGGGAGACCGAAAGCGAGGGAATTGCTGTGAGGAACGGTGGGGATTGGGAAGTGGGAGACCGACGCAGGAAAGAACAGAAGTTGACAGTAAAGGTGCAGTGTTGAAAAACTGCACCATAACAAAGGAAGGAAAACAAGGGCAAATAACGGTGGGCTCGGGTGGGAGGAACAGCGACGGAGGGAGGAAAAGTTGTGGACAGGAACGGTGCAGTGTTGAAAACTGCACTGTGTCCAAAAGAGGTAAAAACAAGGTGAGGAACGGAGGGGGCAGATGGGAGGGAGAGCGACGGACGAGGGGGAGGAGGTTCACAGGAACGGTGCGGTCTTGAAACCTGCACCAAAGCTGAGGAAGGGCAAGGGGAGGTGAGGAACGGTCCGTCGCTGTGAACTACACAGCAACGGAGGGAAAAAGGGAAGCTGTGGGCAACGGTGCCCAACTGGGCACCGCACAGCGACGGAGGAATAAGAGGGCGCTGTGAGGGGCGGTGACACCTTGAGCACCGCATAGCGACGGAGGCAGAGGAAGAAGCTGTGAGTAACGGTGCCAATCTGGGCACCGCACAGCAACGGAGGAAAGGAAGGGGGCGGTGAGGAACAGTGGGTCGCTCTGCAGTGCAGAGCAATGGAAGTGGGAAATCCAGTTCTGAGGAACGGTGCTGTGCCGACCACAGGACCGTTCCTCAGAACTGGATTTCCATTCTCCGTTGCGGTGGCAGCAACTATGCTGCACCGCAATGGAGAAGGAGGAAGTTGATCACAGGAACGGTCCTGTGGTCATCACCACTTGGTGACGGAGGAAGGTGGAAGGTGTTCTCAGGAACGGTGTGGTGATGTGCACCGCACGGTTCCTGAGAACTGGAAATCCATTCTCCGTCACGGTGGCAGTGATATCACTGCACCGTGACATCACTGCACCGTGACGGAAAACAAAAGGGGGAACGACAGCAACGGCGAAGGGGGAAACAAGGAGGGAGCTGGTGAATGGGCAGCGACAGGACAGAACAAAAGCTGCAAATAAGAAGCACTTGGTGATCAAAAGGGGGCAAAGCAGTTTTGAACAATGAAATATAAACATACCCTCCATGTTGATATAAGGAGTCTCGTCGATGGTGATATCCTCCTCCTGGCTTCCCATCTTGGGCTTGTCAGGCACGGTCAGGCGGATATGAGGTTGTCGGTGTTTGAGGTCGGCTACCACCGGCCGGGCGACTAAGCTGTCGTTATATACTTAACGTACAAAAATACATCGCTTGCCCCGATTAGGAAATATCGTAGTTATCGAGGCTCATAATCACTGAAAACGTACTAGCGCCATAATGAAGCGAAACCTCCTCCTCTGAGCCAATGAGCGTTGAGAATCAGGACTCGGACTCGGGCAAATTATTGCTCTCACTGCTCTCATACGTCAAAGGGGGCACTGTGATTGTATTTGAGTTCACTTCAAAGAGAGACTTCTTGTTTTCCTTTTCCTCTCCTCTCTTCATTCTTTCCTCTTCATTTCTCTCTTTACATCTCCAATATCTTCAAGTGGTCATTCTGTGACTTCGAAAAGGTTTCTTCTTCATATCCTCCTCCATATTGAGGGGGTTTGCTGCTCCACCATCAGGAAGGTATGTCGCTGCTCTCATATGCAGCTGTCCCGATCTTGAGGAAAAGTAAAAACATATGTGCCATTACATGATAGACCTACAGCAGCATCCTTGAGATTGATTCTTTATTGACATTATGAGATATGGCTTTATACTTACTTTCTTTGTTCATAGGCCTTCAACAAACCTGTCAAAACCTGACTTACAGTGTATGTATCCTTCCGATCTTTGCCATTTTGCCTGATATTCACGTTTCCATCCTTCATTCTACCTTTCCATGCCTATCTCCATTTCCACAGATCGGACACCATTCATCAAAGATAAATAGCGTCGTGGATAATTGGTTTTGCCAATTTCCATCAGTTGGATTTCTTTGATCTCTTTGGCACTATATGCAACAGCAACAACAAAGAGCACATCTCAATATTCCCCTCCAACCACCTTCTCACCACCTCACCATCTCACCTTTTGACCTGTCTCCACATTCATCAACCCACCAAACTAACATCCACCGAGCAGACACAACCGTAACAATGTCTACAGACGTTGCTGCCGCTGTCCTGCCCGATGGCAACGGAGAGGGCCAAGAGGAGGTCCGTAGCCCCTTCGACCCCAACCTCCCAGAGGATCCCCGCCACTCCGACTGGATCAAGCAGAGTGGTCATGCCACTCGTGTTGCATACAACTATGCGGCCTATAACATGACCGAGTCTGAGCGTCGCGCCGCTGAAGGCGACGCCCCTGCTCTCGCCCCAGGAGACGTTCTCCAGGATGAGGGCTGGGCCAACAATGCCACCGTGTACGAGTGGTGTGATGAGTTTGGCGATGTCGGCCCTGCTCACCCTGTTCTTGAGAAGCAGCTCTTCGGATCTGATGTTCACGTCACTACTGGCATCGATTTCTCGGGGTACGTTTCTTGCTCCTCCATTCGCATTCCCTTCTAACCATTTGCAGTGTTACCTCCATCAATGTTGTCCAGGAGGGTACCGTTCGCATCAAGCCTGTTCTCAGCTTTGATGATGCCGGACTCCACCCCGTCATGCTTGCCAATGTTCGTCTGGCTGGCTATACTATCCCCACACCGGTTCAGTGCTACACATTGCCCGCCATCTTTCAGGGTCATGATATTGTCGCTTGTGCCCAGACCGGTAAGTCTCTCTTGATCCCTCGGGCCATTACACACAATCTAACAATCTCTCCCAGGCTCCGGCAAGACTGGTGCCTTCTTGATCCCCACCCTGTCTAAGCTCATGGGCAAGGCTAAGAAGTTGTGTGCGCCCCGTCCCAACCCTGCGACTTTCGTCCCAGATCCCCGCAACTTTGCTCGCGCCGAGCCACTCATGCTCATCGTTTGCCCCAACCGTGAGCTTGCCGTGCAGATTTTCAACGAGGCGCGTCGCTTCTGCTACCGCTCGATGCTTCGCCCATGTGTTGTGTATGGTGGTGGCCCCCGCCGCGACCAGCTCAACCAGATCGCCAAGGGCTGTGATGTTCTCATTGGAACTCCCGGTCGTCTCGTTGATTTCATCACCAACGAGCCAGAGCGCCTCTCTCTGTGCCGCCTCAAGTACATGATTGTCGATGAGGCCGATGAGATGCTCAGCGCCGACTGGGAAGATGAGTTCAAGGTCATCATGAATGGTGGTGGTAAGTCTTCTCCAATCCCCAGTTCGAACCTTAGATCGAACTCTAACTAACACCCCCCCAGACCAGGAGGATGGCAACATCACCTACATGATGTTCTCCGCGACCTTCCCCAAGGCCGCCCGCGATCTTGCAAAGGAGCACCTCGCCAACGACTTTGTCCGCATCCGCGTCGGCCGTGCTGGATCCACATCCACCAATATTGAGCAGAACATCATCTACGTCGAGCCATCCGCCAAGCGCCAGGCCCTCCTCGACCTGCTGTACTCGCGTCCCCCCGCCCGTACCATCGTGTTCGTGAACAGCAAGCGTAGCGCCGACGAGCTCGACGACTACCTGTACAACATCGGCATGCCCTCCACGTCGATCCACTCCGACCGCACCCAGCGCGAGCGCGAGGACGCCATTCGTTCCTTCCGCATCGGTGCCGTTGGCATCCTCGTCGCCACTGGTGTCTCCGCTCGTGGTCTCGACATCAAGAACGTGATGCACGTGATCAACTTCGATCTTCCCAACGCCGACTTTGGCGGTATCGAGGAGTACACCCATCGCATTGGTAAGTCCCCTTCCCCCCCTCATCTCTGTCACCTTCCCCACTAACACCTCTTCCCAGGTCGCACCGCGCGCATCGGCAACCGCGGCCTCGCCACCTCCTTCTACTGCGACCGCAACGAGGACCTGGCCATCGACCTGATCAAGACCCTCAGCGAGACCAACCAGCCCATCCCCGACTTTCTCCAGGCCTTCATGCCCGAGGGTGGCGCCGACGAGCTGCAGTTCGAGGTCGACTCCGACTTTGGCGGTGACGAGGCTGACGAGGCTGCCGCCCCGGCGGCCGATAAGCTCATCGACGTCCTTGCCGACACCGTCGCCAAGGATCTCGTCATCAACACCCCCGCCGCGCCGCGCTTCCTGCCTGGCATGAAGCCACGTGATCCTAACGCTCAGCCTGAGCAGAAGGTCGTTGTTGCTGCGGCCCCGGCCGTCCTCGTGCCGGTCGACATCAATGTGCCGCGCGGTAACGACATCAAGGTTAAGGGAAAGGAGATCGAGGTCCCCATCCCTACTGTCACCGTGACCGCTCCCAGCATCGCCGCTGATGACGATGATGACTGGTAAGCACCTCGTCTTGCGCTCCGCCCACCAGTAGTCGATCCCTCGATCTGCTGCTCGGCCGACGCGAATGAAAGCTGTACGATATCAATGCCACACCACGCGATTTGAGTTCTAGATGAGATAGATGCCCCGACTTGTTCTTTCTTCCTTATCTTTCTTCGCGCACTATCTCTCTCTCCCTCACTATCTCTCTCTCCCTCACTATCTCTCTCCCTCACTATCTCTCTCTCCCTCACTTCCCCCCCCTTTTTTTTTCTTTCTCCCCATGGGAAGCAGCCAGGCTTTTGCTCGGTCAGTTTCGCTGGATAGGTCACCGCCGCGCAGGGAAGGTGTTATCTGGGAATGCCCGATTCTCGGATGGTCTGGATAGACGGGAGATCGGGAGGGTGTAATGCTTTGTGGGTTTGCTTTCCTGTGGGAGGAAGGGGAGTTGGGGGGAGGGGGGGGTGGCGCTGGTTAGCTTGGTTGGTATGAGGGGGAATTAAAAGTTGTTCTGCAATATCTTTGAGTTTGTTTTTGATTGTGATTGATGTGCTTTGTGACTTGCTCGTTTGGTCTTGATACGTATTATGGGCGATGTGACGGCATGTAGCTATCTATTGTGTCGTTGTTCTTGCCCTTTCTACTTTCTAGCCCCGTCATTCCTCGGTTGTTTGGCCATCCACTTACATACCTCCTTCTCATCCTATTCTGCATCCCGGACCACTTCCACACCCTACTCCGATTCTGCCATTATCCCCGGTACCCCAATTGAAGCATCATCGCCATATCACCACCACTATCTGCAAAAGTGCCAAAAATGGTAAATCTTATCTAATAATTTTATTAAAATAGCAAAAAAAAAAATGACAAAAACATACAACAGTGGGTATTCGCTGGTGGCCACCCACCCAACTACTAATCCACCGATCTCAAGCAATCCTCTGTCTAATGGTTAAATCGGTGCCATCTGGCCTAGTGGGTGAGCCTCGCTGCCCTTACCCTTATTTTGTGATCGCGACCACCTCGACCACCTCGACCACCTCGACCACCCAAAAGTGGGTCCATTTTTGACAACGCGTTGCACCGCGACAGTGGACGCTGGACGCCCACAGGTGAGTGGGTGAGCATGCTGAGTAAGGTGAGCTGGGTGAGCAGGGTGAGTAAGCTGAGCTAGATGGGTGGGAAAGATGAGTACGGCCGAACTAAGAGAATGGTATCAAGGCCAGCGCCCATCTTCTACAGCGCAGCCATTAACAGCGGCGCCCGACTATCCATGGACATCGGCGAGTCCACGTTAACGCCCATCTCATGCAGCAGCTTCATTACGGCCACTTTCCCCTACTCTGCGGGCGATGATAACGGCGACTGCGTATTGTTCGGATCCACATTGGCCCCCTTCTCAAACAACAGCTTCACTACAACCTTGTGCCCGTTCCCTGCAGCCCATGATAGCAGCGTTCGACTATACTAATATCCGTTGAGTCCACAGTAGCGCCCTTCTCAAGCAGCAGCTTCACTGCAGCCTCGTTCCCCTTCTCTGTTGCCCATGACAGCGGAGTCCGACCATAACTGTCCTTCGAATCCACATCGGCACCCTTCTCAAGAAGCAGATTCACTAAAGCCTCGTTCCCATTATCAGTAGCCTGTGAAAGTGGAGGGGTTAGGTTTTTTTTGGCAAGGTAGGTTGTTGCTATATCGTCTGTTATTCTATTGCCTGTTCTTGTTAGTAGAGTTATATAGCTTATAAATTTAAAAAATTCTTATTAAATAGCTCTAAAGTCTTTGACATTTCTCTAAACTTTATATCTAAGAGGAGCAAACGGACCTGCACTATTCTAATCAACTATAGCTATCTAATAACTAGTATTTATGCACTTGCTATTGACTACCTTTTGAGTCGTTTCCAGCTAGTCTTGGAAGATTAGATTCAATGACTCCAGAGAGACCATCGGATGTAGCCAAGGCCTGCAAGGGCCGATTTGTGTTGGGGACATTCCCACCGTACTTTCGGAGCAGGTTTCTATGGTCGTATGTGGAAGATACACAGGTAGTCGACTTTAAATACCAACGAACTTACAACTTCATAATGCAATATAATGTAATGGGGAATCATCGTGTATTAATTCTCAGCTAGCAACTCTCTGTCGGCTGAATCCCCTACCCCGTGTACCACCCCCATCATACTATTTTTAGCAACGCAGGCAAGCAATCCAGCGTCCGTGGACGAATCTGGTACAACAACAATAACAAAACGAAAAACCCCGAGCAGCGCTCTGCTCTGATCTGCTGTAGGAAAAATAAAAGAGAAAAAGTCTCCGACCGAGCCGTGCACCGCCGCTAGGGAGAGAAAGCGCAGGGTCCCGTACCGCCGATCCGTCACGTTTCCATCTCTAGCCAGCACGCACACGCATGACAGATTTCAAGTCGCTAAGGAAAAAGATGATTACAGCCACAATAGACGGGATAGAAATGTTGCTCTTCCGGAGGCGTCGAACTGGACCCGTAAGGTCCCTGGAACATGAACTCCTTCCCGAACTCCCTCAAACTTCGGCGTGGGATGGTGCATTATCTTGACTCGGACTCACCACCCCCCATTATTTCCCGTGTGCAGCATTCCTCGCCTCTCCTCTTCCCTTCTCTTTTTTTCTGCTCTTTCCCGAACGGCGGCTGTGTAGTACGCCCTTTTCCAAAACTTCTTATGCACATTGTCTCGGATGCTTTGATCGTTGTAGCTCAGACCCGACGGGAAAAATATCTGGACCATGGCCAGTCCAGCAGTGGGCACCCATTTCTCAAGCTCCATCAAGGCACCGTGAACGCCGACGGCATATATAATATCATTCACCGTGGCTTCGCCGAACCCAAAGTGCCTCTGGAGTGCAGCGTCGGCGGCTGCATCGACATGTTCGGGCTTGATGGGCTCCAGCCATCCTGGAATTCCATCGTACGCGGACATTGAACTCAGCCATTGGGGCATCGGGACGACTTGCGGCGGTAGCTCTGGTGAATCTTTCTTTGAATTGTTTAGTGCCCATTTATCCAAGCCCTCGAGTGTCTCGAGGTCCTCCTTAAGTTTGACGTTGGCATCCTTGTCATCGTCATAGGTCTGGCGTCTCCCGATGATGGTTGGGGCACGAGCAAACTGTGTGAAGTGGAAATCGGAAGCGCTTGGTTCCCGAGATGCTCCTGCTGCGCAAACGTTTTGTAGCATGCCGATGCCTCCTATCCCCACGAGAAACCAGGCGTGCTCTTTCAGGCCTGACACGCTGATCAGAAGGCCGGTCCACAACACCGCCAATGCCAACGATATCCAGCGCGTCTCTAGTCTGGGAACCGAGAACCCTCTTGCGAGGCTTTCCAGGTCCCAAGAGCCCTTGCTACTAATGAAGACCATGATATGAAGGCTCCCGTTACCGCGCGTCAAGCATGTCACTTTGCCCTTGTCCAGCTTCCGGCCCGCCCATTTCTCTTGTGTCCACTGCGGCAAGGCGCAGGTGACTGCCGCAAGCAGGTTTCCACACAGCGTAACCATCATGGCTCCCCAGTCGCCGTATAGGACCCAAGGGGCGACGGCAACCATGATCTGAGTAAGAATGGTGGCCCATCCAAGCCACCATACAAGGTCATAACTTGGGCCCGTGACAGGCCCGAAGGTGAATATGTCGATTCGAAGAGACTCAGCTCGGCCACCTTCCTCCTGGGACCTCGCGTCAACTGTGGACCTAGTCTCATGGTCTCGGAGGAGACGACCCAGTGCCCAGGATTGCGTTTCTCGAGCGAACCCATTTGAACAATTGACAACCATCGAAGGGCAGTCGGCAGTCGGCATCAACCTCTTGTCCCCTATAGCTGACAGGAGATTGGAGAACGCGTAGGCTACCCATCCAAATGAAAACGCGACCGGCGCGACCGAGAGTCCGGGACTTTTCCTCGTCGGCAGGTGGACCTTGCATCCAACAAGCTGTGCGATCGCCTTTTGAACAATATCGCCGCCAATAAGGAGCAGAAGGCTGAGAATGTCTCCTGGGTTCGCCCATTGACTGCGGAGCTCGTCGGCAGTGCCACCCGTGGCGTTGCTCAAGTTCTCGGTCATGGCGTCATGGGAAGACGGGAAAAGTCCGAGATGTCAGATTGGCGTTGACAAAATAGTATCAAGAGGCTTGACAAGCAAGATACGTCGTTGGCAGTCAACCAAAAGATGGCCTGCTACTTTTACCTCGCTCTCGACCTAGTCGATTTCGAGGTTGTCGTCGCTACTCCAAATCCATTGTCCTACTGACCCCGTTGTTATCTTAAAATTGATGGGTTGGCGGCCGTAGGATTCGAACTTTCCAGCACAAGCTGTCTTCCTCTACTCTGGCCACGAGAAAGGCATACACAGCAGGTGCTCACCAGAGAGGCAGTGCCAGCTACGGTACCTCTTTAGCCGATAAGAAATCGATTCCAGTATCGATACCCCGGATAGAGATAAGCGCTATAATTTAGCGGGGTAATTGAGAGTTTGACGTTTAACCGCTAAACTATTTAAGATTTAGTGCTTACTTGAAAAGTTATAAGTTGACGCTTAGTTTTAGTGGAGTTACATGATTTCTTATCCAAAACCACCTTGATTCAGCTGTTGCGTAGTATACATAACATAAAAGCAGACAGAGACAACTGCGGAATTAAGGAATTCAAGGATCACCCAGAAAACAGATCCAGTCGCCCTGAGCATGGGTACAGGGATCAAACTGAATACGAGAAAGATCCCACAAAGATGGTGTGACCCCCAGCTTGATTGACCGATTAGTCTCGTTAGGCTACAACTACTACGCATGTGGGTTAAGTAAGCAATACACTGGAGGTTCGAAAGTAACTGAATTTACTAAGCTACCTAGCTAAGGCAGGACTTTCGGTCTGTATATATGCACCTAGAAGCCCGGATTAAGTGATTAATTAAATCCCTTAAACCCCCTGAATCATTTTTAACTCCTAAGGCGTGCATACGCCCTGGAGGTTAGGAGTTAAAGTTGGTGCCTTAAGGATTAGGTATAGAAATACCATCAGTATCAGTGGTGTTAACGTCACGTGAGGTGATGAAATGGAGGGTTCTGTTGGAGCGACTTTCGGGTAGTCCAGGGGGTGGTACTTGAGCGAAATGGCTGGTGGGGCTAAATTTGTATGTAGCTTGCACCAGCGACTTGTAGCACCCAGAACACCGAAAACTGGGAACCGTAAATAAGGCGGAGTTGCCAGCGTAATAATCCCTTATATCATCCAGCGTGAATAGGCATGAATCAATTGAATTAACTAACTATTGGAACTATATCTACGTATATATATATAGGCAGCTTAGCTGAGGTCTCCTATCGCCAAGCTCTGATCCGTGGCGTGAGCTTACTGGCGCAGTCGGTGCAGAGTCCTCAGGCTGCAACAGGTTCAGCTCAGCCTTGGACGCGACTCGACCTTCTCTGATAACGACATGTTAGGATTTCAGGTCAGCATATTTTGTTAATTTGTTTATTCTGTCTAAAGCCCCTGTGAGATATCTCGACTCCCTATGACTAGTCTCGATGATATGGGTCCTCCTGGCTCTGATCGGGAACCAGCGAAAGAAGACTTGTATCAAATAGATGATGGTATACTTTCGAGGCTTTCCCTCGAGTCATCTTTACCTGTTTTGCTCCGCTCATACAGTCTCTTCCACTGACCACATGTGACAGCACTCAGTGAGCTGTTCGACATAGTGCTAGACGTCCTCACAGATACAGACAAGTTTGGGCGCCCGACATCCCCAAGTATCTTCATCGTGTACGCACACGACAACGATGGGAAGGGAAGCGCCGGGGCGCAGTGTGTCCGCTACCTCATCAGGTGGCTCCTGGCAATACGATCTCGGACTCTGTCCGATAAGTCACCTCTGAGGTCGAGTCGAGAAGGGGAAACTGCTGCCGCGCGAAACATTCTCTCCAACCAATTTTGCCTGCTGCCACGTGACACCAGAATTGGCGATGCTGAAGACGGAATCACTAGTGTTGACAAGGTCATACTATGCGGCTCAGAAGTACTCCGACATTACTGCGAGCATCCCTTCACTTCCTCATACATCGATGCTATTGTAGCATGTTATGATGAAGCAGAACGTCGAAACATGCAACCAGAAGATGCCCAGAGTGGAATCCGAAGAATTGTCGAGGAGAAGTGTCATAGTGATGGATTTCACCATGTGCTTACAGAGCTTGCCTTTCTTAAACTGAGACGCTCAGCTCGTCTTGGAGACAATGACGGGGTCATTCCTATTGCACTTAGTGGAGATGGGATGAAATACCTGCCATTCCTCGATAACTGCGATCTGTTCCTAAAGCTCGACCCCTCTCAATGCTTAGCTCACCAGCATAAGCTTTTCTTCAATCTCCTTCGGCAGTTGTATGCAGACTCGCACACACATACAGTCATCGATGCCTTTCAAGAATGCTATAAAGTTGCTAGCGAACGCTTGCGGGAGAAGGGCGCAATAACACGAGCTATCTTTAGGGAAATTGCTTACAAGGAGATTTACAATGCGCAAGACACCGTGCTGCAGTTTCTCAAGGGTGCGATCCGTGACGAAGAGTGGAGGAGAGAGTGGAGAAGTCGAACCAAGAGTGGTTAGTATTATCCATATTCGCCATGGATTCATAAATATTTAATAAATGTTTCACAGCCCTCTCCCACCGCAACGAGATCCTTGACTGGCTCCCAAAGTTTCACGACATCACTGACACGCACAGAGACAACTTACAACAACGCCAAGGTCGAACAGGAGCCTGGATACTGATAGACAAGAAGTATGAGAAATGGAAGGGATGGAATCCAGCAGGCTCTGCAGAATCAGCATCAGCCCAGCAACTTAAAGCCTGTCGTCTATGGTGCCATGGCAAGCGTGAGTCTACCATTGCTACACAGCTCTTTTATTCCAGGCTGAGAGAGACACTGTAGCTGGTGCTGGCAAGACTATCATTTCGTAAGCAGTAAAGCCCGTCCGTATATCACTCGCGGCCACAGGCTGATACAGAAACAGTTCGGTCATCATTGAAGACCTTGAAAACCACATTGTCGAACCATCAGTTGCCATAGCGTATGTGTTTTGCAAGCACGGAGAGGATCAGACAGCGTCGAGTCTAATGCTAAGCTTGGTCGCGCAGCTTGCCCACCAGCGCCACGAGCTTTCAGAAAAACTCATCGAGGTTGCGGAGAGGTATAAAGCCCGAATCCCACCTATGCCTCCCAACCCCATCGAGTGCGAGCAAATGCTCGAAGCCGAAGTGTGCCAATTCAAAAAGGTGTTTTTCGTCGTCGACGCTTTAGACGAACGTCTCAACAACGGTCACTCATACTGCGTGTTGAATACGCTTCTGCAGACCAAGGCCAACGTGCTCGTCACATCTCGCGACATTGGATCGATCGGAGAATTTCTCGCTGACGCAGATTCTATTGAGATTACAGCGCAACCGGATGATGTGAGGGCCTATCTCAACTTCCGATTCGGGCAAATGGAAGCGTTCATGCTTCGCAGAATCCTGAAAAGGAACCCTACTCTCCAGTCGTACATTGTAGAAGCTCTTGTTGCAAAAACGGACGGCATGTAAGATATTTCTTTTTGCTAATCAACGGCGGCAAGTGATGGTCCTCCTAACCGCTCCAAATAGGTTCCTCCTCCCTCGAATGCACGTGGATCTTCTCATCGATGCTATAAAGCGTTATCCAACGAAAAACACGGTCAAGACGACCGTTGATGAGCTTTCTTCTAAATTAGACAAGGTATACGACGAGTACATGCGTAGGATACTCCAGGGCGACTCGGCCGAACATGCAAGTGATGTCCTTGCCTGGGTACTCTTTGCAAGACAGCCCGTCCCGATGAAGGTGATCCAGGAGGCCATCTCACTGCAACGGAACCGCAACCAGATCGATGACCTGATTGATGGCTGCGACCTGCTTGGGTACTGCATCGGTCTGGTCGTGGAGAAAGTTCCATCCGGAGCGACAGTAACGTTTGTGCATCCGGACACGGAACGGTACTTTCGCGACCCCGCAACCAGCGAAAAGATACGGACTTGGCTTCCAGACGGCCCACGGCGCATTGCCGATTCGTGCCTTCGATGCCTACTTTTGGAGGACACCAAGGGTCCAGCCGACTCTCCGTTGTGGAGCTATGCTGCCGAGTATTGGGGCCACCACATTCAGGACAAATATGCCGAGCTTGAACCCTTGATTTCCGAGTACTTATCACAGTCTGACAAAATCAGTTTAGCAATGCGACACTCGATGCGACAACCGCGACTGATGCGGATAGAGGAGGTTTCCAGGTTGTCTAGTCAGTCTCGTCCAAGATGGGACATAGAGTTCAGCTATCTGTGCCGACATCCGGTTCCCTCAACATGCCATGGATGGCATGCTGCCGCTTTCTTCGGGATCTCGCAGCATTTCCATGCAGCGGGACAGGGTGACATAGGCTGCAGAGACAGTAACGGTTGGACCCCTATTTGGTGGGCTATACTAGGTAGACAGGACACGACTGTGAAGCTGCTGCTCAAAATGGGGGCCGAAACCAGCACGAAGAGCTACGCAAACGTACCACTTGCTACTTGGATGCTCGGAGTCGAGAAGAGAGTTGTTCGAACATACTACATTGACAATATGATAGTAGGCAAGAGAAGCCGGGTTATCATCGGAGACATGATTCAATTGCCAGCTGAGGTTTCTTACTTTGATCTCATGGAGATCTTGGGGTATCGCACGTGGCAAATTGCCACGGAAGAGAGCGCTCTCGAGGTCATCAAGACATTGCATAGCGATGGGTTGAATGCTCGGGACGATAGTGGGAACACGGTGTTGATGACCGCAGCAATGCTCTGGCAGTGCAATGTCGTCCACCAACTCAAAGATCAAGGTGCGGATATGTCCCTAAGAAACAATTCTGGGGCAACGGCCTTCACCCAGGCCTTAAAAGATCGACATGGATACAACGAAGTAAAAAACGTGCTGGTTAGCAAGAGAGGACGAGCGATGATTGGCCTCTCCATCTTTGTATCACCCGAGACAACTGTCGACCCATACAGTTTTGGAAAGGTGGAAGCGACTATTGAGAAGATGCTGGTAGAACTCATCCCGGAGGACTTGGAGGCGAATAGTAAAGAAGGCCGGCAAGCACTGCGCCTCGCCATTATCAATCGGCATTCACTAGTGGTGAACAAACTCCTTGAAAGAGGAGCCAACCCAAATGCGCAATACGAAGATGGATCCACACCGCTATGCTTGGCTTGCACGCCACCGATTGTCCACAAATGGTACATCTCTAACCTGCTTCTCCAAAAGAGGGCCAGAATGCATTTGGGAACATATGTGACTACAAAGGAGCCTAGTAGCTTCTTCGAAGTAATCTCTACGTCCATTACAGCTTCAGCCACACTCGGCCTCTCCCATAATGTTGCGGAGCGCCACGAAGTTTTGCCAACAGATTTCGAGTCGATTATACGCATGCTACTCAAAAATGGAGCCGACGTCAACGCAGAAGTCTCTGGAACGACCGCCCTAGCCCTTGCGGCAAAGAATGAATATCTCACCCTCTTCAGGACACTTCTTGCAGCAGGCGCAGACATTACTCGAGTCCACGCTGATGTTCTCGAGAGACTGAGGGGTTTGCTTAGGCAAGACGCAGCCTGCGAAGGGATATATGGGCAAGCGTCTCTCGGCACGTTGCAGGATTTTCAGACGCACGACTACTGCATCCTCCTACTAAACTTTGCGATTCCCCAATGGGAGTATTCTTTGGAATTTGGACGCTTCGAGGAGGACTCCGGGATCCATCTTGGAAATATAATTCAATTTGAATCACAAGTACGATTAGACTCTGGCGAGGAAGCCGGGAATTGTCCCAATGTGCAGAGGAAATGGACTCCACGGAAGGAGTATGAACAGCGGGTCAGGGGGAAACGGGATCATGAACCAGCCGAGCTACTAGCTATGATTGCGAATGCCCTTTCGAACCGAATGGAAGGGCTATCTTAGAGATGGATTTTAAGCTTTTGGAAGTTGGGGAAACAATCCACCCATTCGGTACGAGACCACCTGCAGCTTGAAACATGGATTCAACGGCGGTCGCAAAGGTGGACGGAGTTGGCATATGGCATATTGATTGGCATCGCCACATAAGTAGCCCCGATCCTCATCGCCCAAGTTCTGAACTTTCGATGGAGACCACCAGGCCAAAATAGACCCTATAAGGTTAGACTTAAGAAACGGGCAGACTTCTGGTTCTTTTCGAGAACGTCGAGTTGGGACTCGACGCAGTCTAGCCATTTGCTTCTAAACAGCTTCTTCCTCGCTGTAAGGCAGCTCTCACGTGAGGGCACGTGAGGGCACCCCCTACAGTGGAGCCGGAGGGCTCAGCAAACTAGGGCCCACGGGTTCCTGGATAAAAGGGTCTGGAGGCTCAGAGTAAGGCCTCCAGTCAATAGTCGCTGTACATACGTAGACCTATTGTTACGCAGAATACGATCCTCCTTCCTTCCTCCTGACTATATCCTGTTATAGGTATGCGAAGTCGTAGCGCTTGCATTTAATTAAATTTCAGCTACAAGCATTTCGACATGATTTCGCGCTAATCTAAGGGAAGACCATTTTTCTAGAGTAGAAAGCTTGCAATAATTGGAAAGCATGTCTATCAACAGGGTGCGAGCTAGGGTGCCTTGTTCTATCTGTTTCAACCCTAAGTCTGTGGACTTGTAAGGCCTCAGGATGCCATTATACATCTTATATATAATGGCTACCTTCCTGTAATGGGCAGGCGGTACTGTAATGGATACAGTACTGCCTGTCTGACGGTACTGTGATATGTTCGGCACAGTGGGAGTTACGGCAGGCGAAAGAGCAATGTGCAGTAAAAGACACAGCACTGTAATAACCCTATATAGAGTACCGTACCGCCAACAGCACCGAAACCATTACTGTACTGTAAAAAGTTAGGTACTGTAGAAGTTACGTCACTGAGAGAGATACAGTACTTTATAATACACCACATAGTAATATTTACAGTACAGCATTTCAAGATGTAAGGGGCGACTACTATAATCTCGTGTGATTTTTACAGATTTGGAGAAGGAACTAAATCTCCGAACCAATGGCCTTCTAGCTACTTACAGATATACTAAGTCCTTTTAGTCACTATTCTTAGTCTTGTTATGACCTTTGTCCTAGTTAGACTATGGGGCAATATAGAAGTTAGATTAGTTACAACTACTAAGAAGTTTGAATGTCGTTTGTTTGGTTTTGAAGGTTTGGTTCCGTTGCTAAATCACATAAACCTCTATAATCTGCCATTAACTTGCTTGTTATAGTTTCTTTTCGAGATAGATTAGGTACATTGCTCTAGGTTATAGTTTACAAATGGCGAATAATCCCAAAAATAGGAGCAAAGGCGCCCTTAATAAGCTCAGACGGCCAAAATTGACGCCAAACTGATACGAAAATGTTGCTTCGCATCACTCACCCCACTCACCCGGCTCACCCGGCTCACCCTTCAGGCGGCAAGGGGCCGCGATTCCACGCTATGCCTATTGGCACGATTGAGACTATTAGCCAGAGGATATGCAAGCTTGTGTATGGCAGAGCGGACGGGATGCCCAATTCTCTTGAGTCTATGGTCGTATGTAGCTGTAGTCTGTCTATGATGAACTATAAATGCAACTGTTCAAAGGTTACGCATATAAAGTATCATAGATTCGCTCACAGACTTGTCTATGTTGCCGTCGTTGTACTTGTCGTGTCGTGTCGTGGTTCTAAATTGGATAATGTATGGATGACGGATGAAGAGCGCCGCATATTTTGACTTAGGAAAGGGGTTATGGCGGTGTTTTTAGAAAAGGGGGGAGGGGGCTTGTGCATTTATATGGATGAAGGAGGGGAAGCATAACATTGCGTTACGGAACTGAACTGAAGTGATGCTACATTCCTTCAGGATCTCCGTGTCTGCAACCACCAACAATGGACTACAAATGGGTATTAACCGTGGGGAGATCAAGGGTATTACTTTTGGGGCCAACAACACTATCACGCACACGTGGAATAAAGGTGGGTAATTGAGCAAGATACTAGGCATAGTATAAGTTAAAGTTGGAGAGCGTATTGAGCTGAGCTGTTGGAGCATTATAAATTGAATCCACCGCCCTTATTGCCAGTAGTATTCACTTGATAAATACAATATCAATGAACAGTAGCCTTTCTGTTCCTGCCAACTAACTAAGGCGCGAATATCCCACCGGCGTACCAACCGTTTTGACAAGGAATGAGCATAGGCAGACAGGCCAGGAAACGTAGCTATATATGTTAATTGATTACTATTCTAATTCTAATTACTACGGCTCGTGGCTGGGCCGGCTAGCTAGCTCACAAGCTGGCTGGCCGAACCATAATCCATAAATCTCACGGTTGGGCCGGAAAGGCTTAACCTATTGCATCATGTCATCTCCCGCGTCATGTATGTCACATATCATATAAAAAGGCCGTCTCTGCATTGCGTGCGGCCGACAGAGCCAAAAGTTGTGCATATCTACGTTATCGTTCCAACATATCCTATATCTATAATACACTCATAAGTTCGGCAAGGACTGTCCTGTCAACTACTCATCCCGCTGGCTATGCAAGATGTAATCATCCTCCTGCAACTCATCGATCTCTTTCTCGTTCTGCTTATCAAGTTGATAATCCTCGAGGAGGAGCTGATGAGACCAATACATATCTGTTTCGTACATGGATTTTTCCTTCAACGTGTTCAAATGATCCCCTAAGTAGTCAAAATCGTCAGCTTCAGTAACAATAACGATTGTTCATTTCTAGACATATGTTCCGGCCCAACCGCAAGATATGCCAGCTCGCGAGCTGGCCGGCCCATTCGCGAGCTGGCCGGCCCAACCGCGAAGTGGCGGTGTAGAATAGTATCGTAGAAAATTTAAATCCTACCTCCTACAACTATAGTATACTATAGTATAGTAATTATGGCTACTATTACTTCAATTAATCCATTTCCATTTGACGTACGTACTGCTTTTGAGGCCTATATAAGCAGCCCTACTTACTACAATCGAGAGCAATTATCATACGAAAGATGGAGCCAAATACACACTATACTCGAAGATCCAGCTGCCTTTATTCCGTATA